>VZTT01069636.1:32271-50816 GCA_013400855.1 Buphagus erythrorhynchus
CTTAATATGATCTTTCAGCCTCACCTCATTGCCCACTAAGATCATGAAATGGATTGGACATAAGTACAGAACTTCTTGTGATGAGACACTGGCACGGAGAGGTGGTGGATCCCTAGAAGTCCATCCCAGAATCCATTCAAAATTAGAATGGACAGGGCTTTGTGCAACCTGAAATAATAGAAGATGTTCCCCATGCCTGTCACAGCAGAGTTGGACTAGATATGGTCTTGAAAGGTCCCTTCCAACTGAAAACCATCCTGTCATTCTGTGTCTAAAAAATTCTGTCAGAGACTTCATAGAAGAGGTGAATTTTCTTCTACCTTAAGAAACAGATTTTTTAAATTATTTTTTAAATTTCTTCTGTGGAGCATCAATCTAGACTTTACTGGCTGTAAGATCTGAGTGAATATTCCAGTACTGAATGTTTAGTTTGAACACTTTACTGTGCTTTTGATGTTAATGTTTACTAAAGGTTTTCATTGATTATTGGAGTAATCACTGTTTTGATTCCAGTGACAGAAAAGCAACTCAAGTTTGTTCAAAAGTAATTTAAAAAACAAAGTGCAAGACAAGAATATCAAGAGTTAAATAAAAGTACTGTGTTGTTGTTAAAGTACATAGCAATGAGGAACAGCTCCACATGGAGGCTGGGATATTTCTGATGAGATGTGTGTAAGAAAAGGATTTAAATCTCCAGTGATTTTCTTTGAAAAGAGGCCAGGAAACATCTGTGCATGATGTAATAGTTTGTGAACAGGGAATTTATTTAAAAGATACTATTTGGCCTGACAGTGTCAGAGGAAACAATTTCCACTGTGCAAATGATTAAAACTGGTTATTTTGGGAGTTGATATTTGTACATAATTTGCTAAATTAAGCCAAGGTTGTCTAAATACATATTTCAGTTTTCTGGCATCACTGATTTAGTAACATAGCTTCAGACTTGATAGAATTTAATTTATTCCCAGGAAAGTTAGCTAAATGGTTCAGAAACAAAGGGTTGTAAATACAACCCTTCGGCATAAATAATAATTTATGCTTAATTGCATATTAGTGTGTTGATACAGACACCTTAGTTTTGTTGTCTAGTGCTATCCCAACCTACTCTTACACTGCCAGGATGCTGATGCCTGTTTCCTAACGTTATCTTTTTGGGTTTTTATTCTTCTCAGACTGTGCTGAAGATGGTGTATGAGGAGAGCCACAAAATACTGGCTTTGTCAGAGCATCCCTTAGGTTTTAGGGAGCTGAAGAACATCCCTCAGACCCAAGTGGCAATGGAGGGCTGGCAGAAGGAGGGATTATCCCTGTGGGATGCCATCCAGTCACTGAAGGATTACCTCAGCAAGGTGGCAGATAGAGGAGACAAGGTATGGCTATAAAATACTCTTTAAAGCAAGAGAACCAGGTTGTGTGTATATATAAATGTATATTTTAGATATATAATGTGTTATGAGGTGTGTGTGTGTATGTTTAAGGAGTAAGGGACAGTACTCTTCAGACACTTCTAAATATGCTTAACAGATATACTCTTAGGGTATGAAAGATGCTGGGTTAGAGATTGAGAGAAATGCCATTTTAAAAAAATACATTTTAACAGGAAACATCAGGTGTTGCTGACTGGAGAGGAGAACTTCTGCAAGCAGTGCAGAGTGTGTTTGAGAAGGAGAGAAATGTGATGCAAATTGACTTGAAGTCTCACTTCTCCAATCCTGCATCTGGTGACACAAGTTCATTAGGGGAAAAGCTGGAGTATATAATGAAACAACAAGTATGACAAGCTCTTGAAGTGTGCTGCTCATAAATCACTTCTTTATTCTCTCTCTTTTTTCAGTTTTATTGCTTCTTTTGTTAAATCTTGTGTGTTAATGCAGATGGTGTGGGATCAGTACCTTTTATAGTTTCTGTTCTGGTAGCATTTTTCTTGAACTTTGTACATGGTGCTACAAAACCTATTGATTATTTTAACTCTCATCAAGAAAGGCTCTGATAGTGAATAGGAAATACTTGGTTGAATTCTTTCCCTCCTTCCCATTTGTCTAGAACTTCACAGACCTCTCTTACACTGAACTAATTCTGAATCTGGGGACTTTTTGCCAATAATACTTAGTTTCTAGGTTGTAGTAATTGTTATGTATAACCTCGACAAGGCAAGTGAAGTGGGATTCTTCTTTTTTACATAATGTTAACATTTTGCATTAATGCGAAGCAAATTGTAATTTGACTGCTTCTGTACAAAACTTGTACTGCAAGAGTTTCCTTAGTATTTATCCTTGCAGAAGATATGGAAATAGCCTTGTAGTTTGAATAGGCCTTGATTTGTTTCAGGAGGAGCAGAGGCAGATGGTTGTGGAGCACCTCTTCTCCTCGGACCGGAACAGCCTGCTCTCAGAAATCCAGGACCTCCGAGCTCAGCTCCGCATGACACATCTGCAGAACCAGGAGAAGCTCCAGCAGCTACAGGAAACCCTCACCAAGGCTGAAGATCATGGCAACAAACAGGAGCACCAGCTCCGGAGGAAAGGTAATTCTCACTGTCTTTGTCAGTCCTTTCTGTTTTCTACAGCAATTCCTTTTTGCCTCAAAGGTAAAAGGCAAAAAAAAAAGATGTCTTGCAAAGAAGCGGATGCTGTACAATTCCTCAGTTTTACTGATGCACTCAGGTTGCCTATGATGTTAGCAGCTCTTTCTCATATCAGTAGTTAGACAAATCTATGAAAAGCAAAGAGAAACTGTAAAATAACCCAAAGCAACAGAACTGAAATAGTGTATACATGGAGAAAACACAGCAGGGGCAGTAAAACCCCTGGTTTTTTGCAGAGAATTGTTTATCTGTATGTTTGCTAGTATAGAATCACAGAATCATTTAGGTTGGATAAGACCTTTAACACTGTGGAGTCCCACCATAAACAGTGCCAAGCCCACTGCTAAACCATGTTCCTGACTAAATAAGCAAGCCTTGATTTTCACAGCAGGTTCCCTTTATGTAATAAAGAAACAAGTGCAAGTGACCTTGGTCAAAAATAAACATCTCTCTTCAAAGCAAAACACTGCTTTTTCGTTCGCTATCATCCAGGATTCAGCCATTTAATAGCACATGCACTAGTCCAATAGAGAGAAAAGTTATCTGGAAATCCAGAAGTTTATTGGAACATGGAGGAACCTCCAAATTTAGGGAGAGTTGTTTCTCTGAACTCACTGGCCTGAACAGAGCTGGCAAAACAGGTTCTATATAGTGATTCCTGTCATAAAATGTTTATGTAAGTGGATAAGTTTGTTTAATGAGGTTTAAAATCTATTAGAGATATTACAGCATATCACAATGATAGAATCATAGTGTTTTTGTATCTTCCTGCTGATTCCTCTCATATTTGAAAAGAGATTTCCAGACAAGAACATTTCAATACAGCTGTTATTTTTTTCCTAATTTGAATTAGTGTGATATCATACTGTCAAGGTCTCTGTGATACAAATAACTGTTATAGTGTTTCCTTATCCTAGTTGAATTATTGGAATATAAGCTTCAGCAGGAAAAATCTATTGTAAGTGACTTGCACAGCACCCTCTCTGAGGAGCAGAAAAGAGCCTCTGAAACACGTGATCTCCTGAATCAAGAAAATGCATCCCTGAAATCAGAGCTTTCTGGAAGTAAGCAAGAGAATGAAAGGTTGCAGAAATCCCTGGAAGAGCTTCAGAGGGAAACAAATCATTTACGGTAAGAAATAGATTTATTCATTTACTTGAGTTATCAGCAGGTCTGAAAGAGCATTATACTAATTGGATCCATAAAGGGCCTAGCACTTGGAAACACAGGGAGGAAAACTAGGCTCTCTCACTTTTAAGGGTTATGTTTTCTTTACCTAAATTATGTCATCTTGGGTATGTTCCTTTCCCACTCCCTTCTTAGTGTATGCCAATATTTTGCTTTAGTCTTGCAGGACAACAACTTTGCTCTGCCAGGATAAATAAACTATCTCTTAATTGTTACTAAATCGAGCAATTCTAGCTTGGCTTGCAGGAAGGTAAATGTTTTCAGATGCTAACTAGCTGTGACTTGAAAACTGACCCTCTTTAGAAACAATAGAAGCCACCTTAAAGAAACAAATCAATAGAAAGAACTCAGAAAAACCAACCCAAAATGTCTTGCTTGTGATGGTGGTGAAGCATGTTCTGTTCTAAACATCAAAATGTCGTTTTGAACTTTGCAGTGCTGAATTGGAAAAAAAAGAAAAGGATTTGGAAGCTGCACTTGAAGACTTTCAGGCTGAGCAGCTGAAGGGATTTGAGCTGCGAGGTTGGTTTGAGGAACAGCAGCGTCAGCAGAGGAAAGCAGAGGATGAGAAGACAAAGGCCATGGAGGTAACGCCCAGCTCCCCTGGGGCATGACGTAAACTGGCAGGTTATTTGTGCAGTCTTCACCTCCACTGTTTTTTGTTTAGTGACTATTAAAGCCCACAAACCTTTTCTGAATGTGCATAGCCTCTTTTTTCACAGAGTTAAAGCTTTCAGTTACTTTCATTAATTGCACATGCAGAAATAAACCAAGGTCGAATGCCGTGTTGGTTTTTTTTTCCACATCTTCTTAGTGTTTTTTCCCTTCCCATTTCCCCCTGTTGTGTACTGCCCCTTGCTGAGTAGGGACAGCCAGATTCTGCAGCTGTGTAACTGCACCCTTAATTCCAGAGCAGGCTTGAGGGTGTGAGGCGTATGATCTCTGAGATTATAAAGAAAACCACCCAATGATAAATAGGTTTGGCAGAGAGTAAGTGGAGCCTTTTCAATATAATAAGTATTTTTGGAGGTTAACCAAAGTCGTCCTGTTTCCTTCTAAATTGAACAGAAAAAAAAGTGAACAGCTTTCTCTCCAAGACTGTAATAGCAATGACTCAGTGCTTGTAAAAGGCCTACAGTAAATGGAAAAGGAGGAAGATTTAACATAAGCCATTTATTAAACCCCCAAACTAAACTGTCTCAAAGAACTCCAAACAATCCTTAAATTCCCTAAGTGAGGAAACACAATTCTGACTATTTCATTGTAGTCTGGCTTCTCCTAGCATCTTCCTGGTAGGTGTTTGGGTTTGTGAGTGATTTTTGTTGGGATATTTATTACTACTGCATGGTTAGGAAACACTGCTGCCTTCCTCCTCCTTTTCAGAAACCTGCTCATGCAAGGAGGACAGAGTAGCCAAGGCAAGGAGAAAAGTGCTTTGCCCCAGGGGTAGCTGTTTGATAGATTAGTCTGACATTCAGAAATTTTTATTGAAGCCCCATTAGGGAAAGCTTCTGCCTTTTAGCATCTGACTTGGTTTTCTAGGAGATAACAAATGGTGCTGGCTCGGTGAGGGTAGACCTCCCTACCAGGACAGCAGTGCCAGCTCTGACTGTCTGCAGTGCCCTATGCTGCCCCTTCAGTTCCTGCCTTTCTTTCTGAAGAAAGGCTGGCTCCCAGAATGGACCTAGGAAAGGATTCTAAAGGGAAAGAGGGTAGATTTAGATTAGATATAAGGAAGAAATTGTTTCTTGTGAGAATGGTGAGGCCATGGCACCCAGATTATCCAGAGCAGCTGTGGCTGCCTCATCCCTGGAAGTGTCCAAGGCCAGGCTGGACAGGGCTTGTAGCAACCTGAGATAGTGGAAAGTGTCCCTGCCATGGAAAAATGGAAATGGGATGAGCTTTAACATCCTTTCCAACCCATACCATTTTGTAATTATTTTTATCAGTCTCTACTCTGTGCTTTGAAGAGATGGGCTGCAAAGTCCTGAAGCTTTACATCTACTCTTACTGCTTAGATTTTTCTTTTTAAAACATCAGGATTATTGCTGTTTCAGATGTTACTTACTAATGGGACTGAGTGATGTAAAAAGTAGTGATTTCCTAATGAGGCTCTTACTAACTGAAGAAGAAATAATATACTGGCAGATACATTAACATGATAATTTTGGGGTTTGTTGCTTGATGCCATATTGCTAAGGAGCATTTTTCTGACACTCTTAATTTAAAATTAAACTTTTTAATGCCTGAACTACTCTAGTTAAGTTGGATAAAATAGGAGGTTGAAAACTGCTAAATAACAGCCAGTCCCACAAATATGCTGGAACATTAATGTGTTCCCCCTTTGTGCCCAGGAGCTGCAGGCTGCCCTGGATGTGCAGTCAGTGCAGAATTGCCAGCTGGTTGTGTCCTTGGAGCACGAGAGAACAGTCACAGACAACCTCCGCAAGGAGCTGCAGATCGAGCACTCCCGCTGCGAAGCCTTGCTGTCCCAGGAGCAGAGCAAACTGAGGGAGCTGCAGAAAAACCTGGATGCTGAGAAAAACCGTTCCTTGGAGCTCCTGGATTCCTTGAATCATGAGCGGGTTTTGACAGAGCAGCTGACAGTGAGAGTGAAGGAAGGTGCTTCCTGTCAGCACAGGGAGTCGCTGCTGGAACAAGCCTTCATCGGAGAGCTCCAAGCCCAGCTGGAAGAGGAGAGGGCCCGAACTATGGAGCTTGCTGCTGTTATTGAGAAAATGCACCAGAAGGCCATGGTGTCCAAAAGGCAGCTGGAGGCTGAGGTACAGATGTGCTGTGAGGAAACCCAGAAGGAGAAAGAGGCCAGTGACAAACTGCGAGCCACCCTGGAGTCTCTTCAGGCACAAAAGCAAGAGGTGATCCGTTCCTTGGAGGCTCAGAAGGAGAGAGAGCTCAAGCTGAAAGCTGACTGGGAACAACTGCAGTCACTCTTCAAGCTGCTTAAAGAGCAAGATAAGAACAGGAAAGAGGAGAGGGAGAGAGAGCGGAAACAGCAGCAACAGACAGAGCTACAGAAACAGAAGGACTGGCAGAAAGATCAGGAGAGACTGGTGAGAATGCTCTGCCTTACCCTGAAATAGCCACACACTGGGATTTAACCCTCTGGATGATGTTCTTCAATTGGACTGTTTCCTTCTGTTAAAGCATTCTGAAAAATGCATGAAATGAGCTCTTGTCCTGCTTTTCTGAAATGCAGCTGTTTTCAAGGGATTGTGTCTGGGTTTATTGTTGATGGAAGTTGGTCTTTAAATTTTTGCCTGTGCTGGGAATTGCTGCTTGTTCAGAGGTGGGGATGAATATGGATTAAATATAGGATGGAACCAAACTAGGTTTCATGTCATTGCCCTTATTTTGAGCTAGGATCCCAATCATGGCTTGAGACAGTATTGGTTTCACCCTGGGTTTCTCCTTGGATGGAGACAGTGCCTACTCCAATGCCATTAAATGGCTTCCTGGTGGCCCTGAAAAGCAGTGCTCTAAGCCTTCCCCCAAAAGTGGCCTGGCAGTTAAGGCACACCCAGATGGATATGCTAATTAGGTGTAGTTACACTTACATAAATGCATATATAAGATGCAATTAACTACTACTTACTCTGTTCAAACAGCAAAACTTGGAACGGCAGCACCAAAGGGATGAACAAAGAATTAAAGAACTGCAGGAAATACTGGCAATATTAAAAGAAAGAAATCCTCCAGCTCCAAACTGTCAGGAGGAACTCCTGTGTACCTCAAGCAAAGATGGAAGTGCCACACAGCCTGCGACAAAAGAAACTGAAAAACCCCATTTGCAACAGCAGCAACAACATCTGGAGAAGATAAGGCAGCAGTTGCTCTTTGTGGCTGTGCACCTGAATGAGTTCATATATAAAACTCTAGATAAGTGAGTTCATAAAATAGCACTTTGCTTTCCATCCTGCTTCTTAACCTGTGTGGGTCATGGCTGAGAGCCCTTAGCTCTTTTAATTCTTAAAATTAACAGAACTTGCTAATTTCTCTGTGTATTTGCAGTAATTTGTGTGGTAAATATTGCATAAGTAAAGCCTGAGAACTTTAAAGGTCACAGAGTGGGAAGAAGCAATTAAATGTGTGCTAACATTCTTACAAATCAGCCTGATCCTGAAAAGGTTTTTCTGCCTAACAGGACGGTTAATGATTGGTCTGCATCAAATGAAGAAGCTGTAGCCTCATTACTGCAGACATTAAGGGAACTAAAATCAGATTTGTCTCCTCCTACATCTCAGGTAAGGAAAATATTAACGTATTTTAATGTCCAACTCTTGTTTTGCTGTATTGCAGAATCTGCTTCTGAGAGCATTTTTTTTCCTGGATATGTAATGTGTCCAAGGATCACAAACTTTGGGATGTGTTGCTGTAGCTTTTGTGCATCCAGAGACAGTTGTTTTTCACCAAAATGCCAAGTACTTTTCAAAAAGCACCATAGTGGTTTGTAATCTCAGGCAGGCTGTTCTGACCCAAGTTTGCAGTATTGCAAATATTTTACACAAGCCCAGGGATTACCAAAGACCAAGCTGACGTCTGTTGATACAAAATACATAAACCCATAACTTTTAATTTCCATCTGATTTCCTGGATAACTGCAGTTTTATGTCTTTCTCTTGCAATAGACAGAGATCTATGACTGATAGGTGAAAAGGTTTTTGATTCTTCTGTTCACAAGTCTGATGCGTGACAAGCTGCCTTGGCATGTTGCAGCTCTCCCTGTGTCTCCCTGCTTACAAAATGCATTTAATATTTTCCCTCTGTCACCTGTGCAGCCACACAGATGGTTGCCAAATGGATCATCTCCAGCCTTGAGGAAGGGGATGCAAGCCTCTTCTCCAAGTTCATGGGCTTATTGTGGTTAAGCCTTCCTCTCACAAACCTTTTGAGCTGTCAGCTGTAGACAAAACTCTTGTTGGAGCAGTATTCCCTCCTTCAGGGACTGACCACACAAAAATAAAGGAACTCGAGTTTCCTGGGTTAAATTTTGCTTAAAAAAAAAAGTGTTCAGTAGAGCCCTTTAAAGACACATGCCTTTCTAGAGCTTAGGAGCAAAAACTCCACCTCAATAGCTTTTCTTCTGTGGGCACAAAACAATCCCTCCTCTCTGCCCTCTTTTCAGGCTTTGATTTTTCTAATTTCTCCTTCCTTTAAGTTACTGATCCATATGCTCAGGAGACCAAAGGAATTTTCTGCTGTTCCCCCCCTTGAGCTGCAATAAATTGGAGAGTATCAGACAGCGAACCTGGCAGCATATCAGCATGGAAAATCTGTGCCAAATGGAGCTGTCTGATCAATCAGCTGCCAAATGGTGCAGTAGAAGTCAAGGATGTAGATGAGTCATGTAGAACTCCTTCAGACACTACAGACTGTACTGAAATAAGTTCCTAGGAGAAACTGGAGTCGTTTGTACTGGCTTCTCTAATGTATAGATTTTATTTCAAGGGATAAAACATCAACTACCTTTAGATAAAATCTTCAGTTTCTTTTGTGATCTACTGCATCATGCACTGATGTAACTGACAATGAGTAAATTTGTAGTTGAGACAAAGAGGGTTATGAAGGCAGAACTTCCATGATGAATTGGAGCTGGAGTCCTGGGTCTCATTCCTAGAAGAGATGACTTATCACAGAACTCAGTTTCACAGAACCACAGCATGGTTTGGGCTGGAAGGGACTTTAAAGCCCATGTCATTCCACCCCCTGCCATGGGCTGGGACACCTTCCACTAGACCAGGTTGCTCCAAGTCCTGTCCAACCTTGCTTTGGACACTTCCAGGGATGGGCCAGCCACAGCTTCTCTGGACAACAAGACTGTCAGGATTGATTGTGTGATTTTTCAGAATTTTTCACAGCTTGTTTTTGTTGTATGTGCAACTTGTTTTTGCATGTACACAGACATCTTCACTATTTCTGTGCTGCCTGTGTAGAAAAAAGTCAGAAGGGCTTTTCATGCATTTCAGTTTCCCATGGTGCTGTTTAACACCTGAATACCATTGCTGGTTTTCAGGGTCATTGTTACTATGTTTTAATTTGTCATAAAGTTGGGTTATTACTCGGTTTGAGATGTTTGATTATGAAAGTAATGTGCAAAACCCATTATGGCTCACTTCCTTTAGGTTTCTGTTTTAGATGAGATCTACAGGTGATGCTGACCCTGTTCAAGACCTGGAAAGAGAGGCTTGGCAACGAGAGAGGAACATGCTGCAGAACATGCTGAAACAGGCAGAATCCCAGCTGGCTAAAGCCAATGCTGAAATTGAAAACAAACCAGTGGCAGAAACTTCCAATCCTAAGGTAAAATTGTGGGGATAGCTAGCCAAGAGGGGGTCTCTGGAGCTTGGAGAGCCAGCAGAGTCATAGCCAGGAGGTATAATTAGAATCTGATCTGCTGGGGAAAAAAGGGATCTGTCAGATTATGGCATTTATCTTTCACTTACTGCTGTAGTCTTCAGTTGCTATTTTAAAAGGTTGATTTTCCTAGATGAACAGTTTGATGTATTACTTTAAATTAGAAACTTTCCCCATATGTACCTCATCAGAGAAATTCCTTTGGAACTTTCTCAGTGTTAGACAGGAACTTGCATCAAAAGTAATCTGGATCTTTGGAATTTCTTTCCACTCTTAAATGAGAAGGAGACTGGGATTTCTTGTCTAAGCATGAAAATAGAAAAAAACACTCATTATTTTTAATCCTTGCTGACTAATCCTAAACACTTTTTATTTTTCTGACACTTCGCTTGTAATCAAATCTGATAGGCATCTCTCCCACCATGCTTTCTGGCTATTTTTTTTTAAGCAGATGTATTTTCTTTATTAAAGAGTTAAACTGTTTTAGAGTTTTGAGTCTGACAGTTCTGCTTGAAAACATTCAGGAGATTTAAAGAGGTCTGACACTCCAAATCTGGGTGGGTTTTAGCAGTGTACAGAATTATTTTGGCTGTCCTTGTGTCCTCAGTATGGACATTTGACCTGAAGACACTTTATTTGTGGCTGGGTTTTTGCAACAGTAACTGTGAAAAAATTGACTTTTTTTCTTTCTGCAGTTGCAGAGATTATATCGAAAGTACATTCGAGCAGAGAGCTTTAGAAAGGCTCTAGTTTATCAGAAGAAATACCTCTTGCTGCTGCTTGGTGGGTTTCAGGACTGTGAGCAAGCAACTCTCTCTCTGATCGCGCGCATGGGAATCTACCCTTCCCCTGCAGACCTGCAGCTCTCTGGATCACACTCCCGGCCTTTCACCAAGTTCAGGTGTGCAGTCAGAGCCATCATTGCCATCTCAAGGTAAAGCCAAAACACCCCCTGTCTCTTATAGGTGATATTTTCTTGGAAACTTAAAAAATTCGTAGTTCCTGTGGCTTATTTTACATTATTGTTAAGCAGAAGCAATCTCCAGAACTGGTTCAAGCATGACTTGTTAGCTGAGTTTGATCTGTACTAAAGATTTGTAAAAGCATCTTTAAGTTGAAAGAGAGTAGATGGGATATTGGAAATAAATTTTTCCCTGTGAGGGTGGTGAGGTCCTGGCACAGGTTGCCCAGAGAAGCTGTGGCTGTCCCATCCCTGGGAGTATCCAAGGCCAGGTTGGGCAGGGCTTGGAGCAGCCTGGGATAGTGGAAGGTGTCCCTGCTCATGGCAGGAGCATGGGACAAGATGGGCTTCTTTAGGATCCCTTCCAGCCCAAACCATTCCATAATTCTTTGAAAAAGCTACTTGGGTGATACCCAGCTGCAGTATATTTGGGAACCAGTGCACAGCATTACAAACTGAAGTCCTTTGGGGCTGAGCCTTATCTCCTTGGTCTCACTGGATAGTCTGTCTTGCATCAGCATGTGGTCTGTCAGGAATGGTTTTCTCTGGAATCCAGTAGTGTGTTTCATTGAGTGTGATTCTGTCATGGCTCTGTCACTATCAAATGGGTTTTGCTAGCTGTACATGGGACAACATGCCATCTCCCAATGGCTTTAAGTCCATTTAATGAAAAAAAAGCATTTTTAAATATAATAGGTAGTTATTTCTGAGCAATTTCATTGTCTAGTTAAAATGATTACTAGCAAATTTCTATCAGGAGATGACACTGAGTCTTTTACATGAATAGCATAATAACAGCAAAGGCTGCTCCAGACTCTTGCAGTAACCTCCAAACTCCTCCTCTCAGGTAGGAAGAGCTCTCTGGAGATTAGGAGCAGAGCCAAAACATGCCAGTCTTTTCAGCAGTTCAAAGATCATTGCAGGGTAAAATGGGATAAGCCAAGCATTCCAAAGACTGAATTTGAAGAATTGTCCTGTCATTCCCACAACAATTATTGCTTATGTTGTTTAATAGGTTCTATACCAACAAATAATAAAATTTAATCTATTTCTGCTTATTTTTAATGCTTGTACAAATCTGTCTTCTTACCAAGGTTAAAGTTTTTGGTGAAGAAGTGGAACAGAGTTGGCAGGAAGAGCACACAGGGTGAAAGCATCTCTCACAGTAAAGGAGGTAACACAGGTACATGTCTGGACAAGTACATTGTTTTCTTTGTAATTTCTCTTCAGTGATATGTTTAATTTAAAAACAAAACCAAAGTGCGAAAATCTGTTCATTTTGCCGCTGGCCATCTGTAGAGTAGATGGATAGATGGTCTGATGCAGGTCAATACAGACTTGAGTTACTTGAGGAACACTTGAGTGTTCCTTTGAGTTAACTGATGAGTGCCTTTGTAAGAATTCCAACAAACATCTTAATGCAGCACCCAGTACAGGGGAACTGTTGTCCTTAATGTAAAATTCCATTACTTGTGCCTTTTCAATGCTAAACAAAATTCAGAATAAATAGTGTATTTTTCATTACCTGGTACTATGTAATTTTCACTGTTTCTAAGTTGCTGGAAATACTTTAAAAGAAAGCACCACCTTTGTACATAAACCCACTGTGGTATGATTCCTAAGAAACTTGAATCCTCAAATGCTGAACTTTCTACCTCAATAAAAAATAGCATCACAATTCTGTTAAATATGGTTAAAACAAAAAACCCCACACAAACAAAAAAAGCAGTTAGCTGTAGAAAGTGTATTTACCTGCATTTAAAACCAATCTTTAGCATAATCCGTTGTCATTTTCATGGGTTTATTTGATGTATTTATGATAGCCTGTTCTCAGTGGTTCCTAGTGCATATTTTCTAACCATTCATATTTACCACAGCCTCTGGTGCTAGAACAGAAGTCCTGAAAGAGCAGCAGCCCCCAGCTGTTCCTGTCAGCTCTCCCCCTACCCAGGACAGGGACACAGGGCTGTGTCACAGAGCCAGCTGTGCTGCAAGATTCACGAGCCTCTCCCCACGGTCCTCCTCCCGCTCACACAACAGGTCAGTCTGCAAAGATGGGAGATGCTTCAAATCATTGTGTTGTATTTTTTTAACTTTGCTGAGTGGTTTGGGGGGACAGACTGTGCTTGTCACAAACAGCCAGGTAGTCTTGTGGTTTGCATGGAATTTAGCAAAACGTTTTGGAGAGTTTGAGACCTGCAAGCACTTCCAAAAGACTTAATTCTACCCCACCCTATTCCTCTGTCATGGCATGTGTCTGTTTCTGACAGCCCTGCTAAGTCTCCTGTATGATATGGAACAGGATATTAATAACAGCAGCCCTGACTGGTGCTCAGTTTGACTGGATTAGTGGTGGCTCAGGTCTGATGTAGACCAAGGTGGGCTAAATGATGCCTGCTGCTGCTCTTGTTTCCAGAAACAGCTGTACAGATGGAAGGGGTGGTGGTGGTTCCAGTTTTCTTTGCCCAGAAATCCTGACTATATGAATGTAACTTCTGGATATATTTGAGAGTATAGCATGAGAAGGAGAAAATAATTTATTTTCTTTTGAAGATTGCATCTGTCCCCAAGTTCAGCTCCAGGAAAGTCCCTTGTGCCACCTCAGGATCCTGAGCAGTCACTCACAGAATATATCCATCGCTTGGAGGTGATTCAGCAAAGGCTGCAAGGGCTGCAGCCAGGTAAGAGCCACCTTCTTACCCCTCACAGCTCCTGCAAGTCTGGACTGCTTTTCACAAGGTTCTTTGTACACATTGCCAATAAAGAGCATCATTTTAAGGAATAATTATCATTATTGGGGGGTAACAACAGTCAGTCTCTGAAAGGAAACCTTTCTGAATCGTATCTAATACTCCAATTTCTCTAAGTCCATAGTGAAAGAGATAAGATTGAATCATTTCATGTGATTTCTGCCTCCCTCCTGTTCCCAAGTCTAAAGAAGCAAGTGTTGCAATTTAAAGGAAGCTATATATAGAGTTAATTTGCTTTAAAGTCAAACATAGCTGTTGTAATAGCTGAGCAGGGCTTTCTCTGTAGCACAAACTATAATGCTTCCCTTATTTATCACTTCCTTATATTCATAACAGATTTTAAAAAAAGATTTGGAGGCTGGTAAATACAGCCATCTAGTTCTAAGATGTATCAAAGAGCACACAAAAGATTGTAGTGGCACTTAGCTTTGCTATTTAAAACAGTTCCACCTAATTTCTAGACCAAATTTACTTAATTAGTCTAATTACCTCCTCTTGTTACATGTTGGCTATAGCACAGAAATGCCTTGCCCTAAAGAGGAACTTGCAAATTGTCATCACATCATCCTGAAATCCTGAAGAGTTTGGGAACTTTGACATTGTTATCAGCAGGACTCTTCCTAGAAACTTTATTACCATGACTTTGTGGGTGTGTTTGTTTCAGTTTTTTTTTCCCAAATACTGTAGCTGCATGGCTGATACAGATAGATAAACAGATTTTAGACTTGAAACTTGTCAGCCTCTATGGAAGTAACACATTTTGCTTTGTTCCAAGTGTGGAATAAGTACTCCACAGCTGGGACACCATGAGCAGCACTTCTGTGAAAAGTGCATATTATTTCTGTCATTTATTTCCATGTTACCAGGACAATAATGTCCAGGCATTACAGAATGATGCTGCAATCTTTAGAACAGTGCTGTCAGCCAAGTGATTTCCCAGTTCCTAATGAACATTAGGACATCTACTCAGTGGTAAGACCTTTCCTAGCAAATTTTAGGAAATCACCACAATAGTGGCAGAATTGAGCTGTCATTGGGGGTAAAGCAGGCCTGTGATGGAGCACTGGTGCCAGGGTATGAAGGTTTGCTTTGGCAGATGTTTAGGCTTTCAAATCCTGTTTGGGATTGCTCCTAGGTGGCTCGTGAAAATTGGAATTGCTTTCAGTGTAGCTCACATGAAGTGCTTTGAGGAAATAACATTCTGCTAATTGTACACTGTTGCTTCATAACACAAGAAGTTTTCTAATATCGATCTGTTTTTTTAAATTTAGGGCAAGTGCTAGCTTCACCTCTTCAGAGAAACCTAAAGAAGTGATGGGAATGCTTATGAAATCTGTCCTGCAAGTTCCTGCTTCCTCTGAGTTGGTCCTCACTCGACAGAGGCACTTGCAATCTCCCATGCAACTGAATAAAGGGCAGTGCTTTTACAGCAGATTTTTATATGACTCTTTTTATTATATTTTAGTACTTTGAGGGACTTACTTTTCACTAAGAACAATGTTTTACATTCTCATGTGAAATTAAGTCAACAGCGGAAGTGTGCCTGCATCGCTGTATTGTAAACTGCAAAAAGTCTGTGGTGTTTATTTTTCTATAGTGTATAGGTGGATTCCTTGTAAAAAAAGTTATTAAAATGGCATTTTATTAATGAATTCTTACATTGTGTGGTTGTTTATTCCCACCATACCTATTGATTTGCTATTCCTAAAATTGTTTGGGTTTTAATATTTCTGTGGGATTATTCCAGTTAAAGGAATAGCTCAAGTATTCTTAAAAATATCAAAGATATTCTGTGAATTTATGGTCTGCTGTTCTGGTTTTTCAGTACGTAAGTCCTCCCTCTGTCTGTCCTGTTTATTCTGGACACTTTCAGCTTCATTTATTTCTAGTTCAAAAGGCCCTTAATTTTGTTTAACTCCATGCATTTTTGGCAAACCAAATGAAACCTGTGAACTCTATCTACATCTATTGTAAGTGATCCTGCCTCTGTGGTATCTGGTGCTGTAGCTACCTTCAGGGGAGCAGTTCCAAATGTGTATGAAGTTTTTGGTCAGAGAAGAGTAAAGAGGTGCTCTGGTGTTACACCCATTTCCAATCACAATGTCTCAGTGCACAAATGAGAGAGATCCAAGTATCATGCTGAATAAGACCCTTCTGTGATATTTCTATATTTCTTTAGAAAAGGCATAGGAATTATAATACCAGAATATTTTAAACCTCTGGACATGTGAAATCTCTGCCTTTGAAGCAGATGTGGTGTTTAACTTTGGAGCATGAGAAAAATCTTTTCTGGAGGCAAATTGTTCTGCTGCAGCCTACTGAAACATTTTTCTCTACTGGGTATTGAGAATTATATATTGGCTTTCATCTAAGATTGTTTTATTACTTATCAACTGCTTTTGTTTTGGTAAACTAATTTATCTGTCAGGTAGATCACCATTTGGTTCTCTGGAAAAAAAATGTGGTAGAGGTAGATCTCAGCACGTGTACAGATTTATTATCCCCTGGCACCTATAGGAGAACCCTTGAACTGATTCAGAATAAATTTAAAAGAGCTGTGAACAAACAATACTTCATTTGGTGTAAAAGTTTGGTAAAAGTAACTTAACTTGTCCAGAGTCCCAAACCAATTTGAACTAAGTTTAAGCTGGATTGGTGACTGTGTCATATTTCTTTAAAAATCAAATTCTAAGAGTCCTAACACTTGATCCAACATTGTCATACTGCACACACTGAATGGTGCTGGTGCTCCTTTTGCTTAGCATAGCACAAGTTGATCCCCTTTTGGGAACAGTGCATTTCTAGAGCAGAGTTCAGAACTGGCACTAAATCCAACCTGTAATAGCACTCTCACAGCTGGATGTTCCATGTTGAGTGTAAGCAGGAGGGCTCTGAGGCCTGAGGGCCTGTGCTTAGTTAGCCAGTCAGTACTGACACTGAAAATCCATTACTGCCTATTTTTAAAATCTGGCACTGGTAGGGGGACAATTAAAACTACCCCTTAAAGGAGAGTTGGCACATCCTATGGATCAGTTCTGTTTCAAGGAAGTTTGGCTTTGCATTGGCACATTTTAAAATCAATCTGCAAGGGCTTTTTTATGTCCCAGAATATGCAAGGCTCTTCCCACGCCTTGGCAGGGCTTTGCATTCAGAGAACTTTTCTGTGGCACCTCCCCTACATACCTCCTCCAAGAGTCTCCTTTTGGGCAGTCACTGTTTCCAGGAACACAGGTGAGACATGGGGGTAAGGGACAGATGCTGCAGCCTCCCATTCAGAAAAGAAATCTGCACATAAATGATGCTTTGAGAGGCTACCTAGAGCAGAGGCTAGAAAGTGTTAAAGGAATAAAGTGGGTATTTATTAAAAAAGCCTTCCAAGGATACACCTTGGGCAGTACAGGAGCCTGGCTGAGGCTACACCCAAGATGGACGACGGATCTCAAGTTTTCACACTTTTATAAGTTTTGGTCCATTTACATTTTGGGGTTAATTGTCCAATTACAGCTCCAGGTTATGAAGTGCCATCCTCCCAGTTTGCTCTCCTCAATTTGCTGTTGTTTGCACTTTTTGGGCCTGAAGCTGTAACTGTGTCCTTGGTTCTTGGGCTGCAAAAGGATTGTTTTGTCTAACTAAACTTTGAAGAGAACTTGCTAACGCTTTATATGAAGTTCAGATTAATATACTAATGCAGTACAGAATCTGGAAAATATGAAAGCTAAAACTTAAAGCATCAAAGGAATCCAACCCAGTAGGATCTGAGCTACAGGTACTGTGTTCCCTGTGCCTATGTTCCCATCAGTTCCTGATACCCACAGACAACTTTCTGAAGGGGAGTGGAAACAGGAGTGTTTCTGCCCAGTGTAAGGGATGACATTTTAAGTAATATGGTTTTCCTAGTGCTGGTGTGGTGTGTCTGTGCCCTTGGAAGGGCAGCCACATGGGACACACTCTCCTGTAATGTGTTGACCTCAGTAATGTGAGTAGAGAAATTGGAAGCCTCGACATGAACCCAATCATCCCAAACAGGAGCAGTGTTTTGGACAGAAGCAGAAGACTACTCCCCAGATTTCCCTATTTTCTAGTTCTAGGTAAGTTGCTACTGCCAGAGCAGTTTGGGTGGTCAGGACCACTGGCAAGGTCCTGGATTTGCTTCTGGGAGGCTGCAGGAATGCCAAAACATCAGGTCCTGCCACGGTCACCCTGGAACCTATAGCTGAACAGGGAAAAGCTGCTGCCTCAACACAGCCTCCAACCCAAGCACTTCCTGCTGCTCTCCACTGCCCTTCGAGAGGTGGTTGGCTTTAGAAAATACACCCTTACTAATTTTTTTTTTCTTCTATGCAGTCCCAGGCACCACTTTACATCCAGGCTCTCACAGAGAATTCTGCGCCATGGAAACGTCCGTGCCCTATCCTGGGACACGCGCTGGGCTGGGAGGGCTCAGGCTCGGCCACAGCTCCTATTTTCCGCTGGCAGGAAGAAGTGGGGAGGGAAAGAAAGGGCAGTTTTGGTATTTTCAGGAAAGGGGCCTCAGCCCAGCAGGTGCCAAGGCAACGCGGAGGGTGAGGAAAGGGAAGGGAGCGTGAGAAAAGCAGCGGCTGGACGAGGAGCGGGCGGGCCGCGCTGTGGCCCCTCCCCAGCAGCGCGGCCCGTCCGGGCTGCGGCAGCGGCTGCGCGGGGCGGCGGGGCC
>VZTT01069636.1:77687-98999 GCA_013400855.1 Buphagus erythrorhynchus
CAGTGTCTGAATTTGAGGGATTTTTTTGCTTGCTTGTTTGGGTTATTTTGTTAAAGCAAGGTTATGTATTTATTGTAGCATTCTTTCAAATATTTCCTGGTTTAAAGCAAGTGCACAAAAAAGGGAAATGTCACAATGGATATTCTACTTCATTTTAAATGGACACCACAGTGACAAACCTGTTTTGGAAAATTGTGTGAAAATATTGATATCCTCATTGCATCCTGTTCCCATTGTTACTTTTCAGGAGGTTGAAGTGCACCATTTCCCTGTGAAATTCCTTGTCACAATAGTGAGGAAAAACAGGTGTTCAGAAGCTCTTCTCTCCTAAATACTTTTGGACTTCTAGCTGGATATTTTCCTGTTTGTTGTCCAGGGTAATTCCACATCTTAGGTTTGGAGATGAGAAGTGCAAGTGATGGCATGCATTGCACATCTTTAACAGGAGGCTGGTCTTGGGTCACCTTGTCTTGCCACTGCCTGGGCAGAGTGGTTATTGCATCCTCTTTGCCCTGCTGATGTTTAAAACCTTGTTCCAGAGTGGGAGGAGATGTGCCTTGTACAGTCCTTAGGGCTAATGGAATGATGAATGAGACTTCTTAAGTATTCTGTGGGTATATACTGACTCCTGGGAAAGATGCCTGTATTCAGCTACCCAGAGAAGAAACTTCTGAATGCCAGGGAATATTGCATAGTGTCATAATTAGCTNTTAAATATAATTAGAGTAAGATGTGCCATTGTAAAACTAACAGAAATAAAAACCTGCAAGAGCAGAACTACAGCAGGAAATCCTTGGGAGGTAGTCCTTGGTGGGGATTGCTGTCCTTCCATGGTTTCTTATCACTACTCCCCAAACTAATTTTCCATTAAATATTTCTGCCTAGAACAAATTCTTTACCTGGAAATGTGGAAAGTTCTTAGTTACAACACACATAATCGGATTTCTTTCTCCCATTAGTGATATATGACAAGGCTTAATGTGCTCAGGTGGAATCAAAGCCAAATAGTGATGGCTTTGTTTGATTTGGTTTAGGTTAAACTTATTTAGGTGTGTGCAAGGAAATGTACATATGGCTTTCAGATGCCAATATCTATTTCCCTTTTTCCTCTGTAGTTTAAAAAAAAATTCTTCAGTTTCTTCTTTTTTCTTTCCTTCCAGTCTTTATTTCTTGTTTCCCTTTGTTCAAATCTCATCAGTTCTCCTATGTCTTTTTCAAGAATAGTTGATGAGGGGATAATGCAGCTTTTCTTAGAATAGGATCTCTTTCTGGAGCAATTATAGGTACTTTAGAACCACCAACATAAATTACTTAAAAAAAACAAGGAAGTGAAACTATTTTGTCTTTTTATACAATTAATCTGTCATTTATTCTCTGTAAGCACTTTTTTAATAGTTTCACAGAAGAATTATGTATTTAAAGCAACTGTATGTTTTTATCATCCCTAGATACTTGTCTTCAAACAGTAAATATTATCCAAAAAATGCAACAGTGAATACTATTGATAAATACAAGCCTGCTGTCCAGGCTTCAGCTGGAATAGTGTTGATTTTCTTCTTAACAGCTGATACAGTACTGTGTTTTAGATTACAATGAGAATAATGCTCATGGTTTTTTATTATTGTTCTGGGTTTATTATTATTCTTTTATTATGATCATCATAATTATTATTACATTTTAATTTACTTCAAATATTATTGTTCATATCTCAACTCATGGATTTTACCTTTTTCCAGGTCCTCTCCCCATCCCACCTAGGTAGTGCTTATTGCTTTACCTGTTGGTATTTTGAAATCCATGAGCAGCAGGGACACTGGTCAGCCTGTAAATGTCATTTTTTTCTTTGACTGACTGTAGAAATTCTTCCTTCTCTGCCTAAGGCAGGGACAAGAATCACAGGCTGATAAATGAGCAGAGGCTACAAATAGGAAAGAAAAATGCTCTTCTGATAGCTGGACAGTTTAGGAGCTATAAGAGTTTAGGTGATTTATAGTCCACAGACTATTTTAGTTTTTCTCCCTTTATCCTTTTTGAAGACACGTGGAAAGAAAGAAAATGAGAATAGGTACAAAGAATGGGAGAGAAGATTATGTGGTTTACTACAGCAGAAGGAGAAAATGTTTGTAATAAGTTTTTAATTGTTGATGGTTGCTTGCAGCTTAGTAAAGTGCAGAAGCTTAGAAATACTTCTCTAAGACTTTTTATTCTGCTTTTGGTTGGCAGCATATTTTTTTTTTCCTCATTTTGGTACATAAATTCTTTGTGTTAATGAAATGCTGGGCTTGCTGTTCATCACTTCCAGTGACCACTGTTGAGCATTTGTGATCCCTGTTCTCAAAAATGTGACACATTTGGTCTGATTTTAAGTGTTTAATTCCCTGAAGAAAACTGAACTCCACAGTTCTTACATGGTGAATCACTTTCACAGTAAATTTTGAAGAATTTAAGTAACAGACAGCGGTAGAGAGCTGCTTTTTGCAGTTCCAGTATCCAGTTAAAATTTAATTTATACTAATTTATGAATTTTTGTACCCTAAGCATTCTGCTTCTTTAAAATAATTTCATTCCTTTAACTTCTTCTATTGAAGTGTGTTTCATCATGTAGAAAAGCTCTTAAAGCAAAAGTGGAATGGGAACAAAGTGTTCCAGGGAAGTGAAAGCAATTACTTCATTGATTTGGATGAGAGAGGATGTTCCTACTCAGCTGATGTCCAAGGACAAGATATTATAAGAAAGATTTCAAGCCAGGAATAGATCTTAATGAGTATAGAGGGAATGCTGAGTTAAATTGGCACTGTAACATGGAACAGAATAAAAATTCATCCTGACTGTTTCCTGGTTGCATTTTTATCAGTTTATCTAGTCTGTTCCAGGTTTTGGGGTGGGATTTAGGACTAGAGGAGGAGGTGGTGGTGATTTTGCCCTCTGGAAATGGAATAAAAAGTAGTTCCCATGCTTGCTCCCACAAATCTGTGTGATGTTATGACCTGCCCTGCTCTGCTTTGTTAAAAAGCCCCAGCACACCCTTGCCTCCAACTAGGCCTTTCCATTCCCAAAATGCACAACTGTCTAAGAATGCTTTCTTTTTTTTATCTGCCACATTATTTAATGACTTAATGTATTTATATGCAGACTACAAATATTGTATGTTATTTTGCTCTTTGGAAGACCTTTTCTGGGGAAAAGCAATTTGTGTTCCCCTGCTTCCTATGAGATGTTAATGTAACAAAAATGTCTTTTAAATTGTATGTAGATGTAGGCATGGTGGAAGTGACTGCATCTCACAGTTACTGTCTCTTTCTAGAAATATTCCAGCTTGGTTTTGACTGGAAGCTCTGCCAAGGAAATGTATCCTGCAGAATGGGCATTTTGCCCCTACTTTTAAGGCTGCAGAAACAACCTTTAATTGATGTTGAATCCTGCTTAATCTTTCTGGAATTTGGGGACATAAAAGGTTTGCTTCTGGGTATCTATGGGAATAAACTTCATTGGTGGACAATTACAGCTAAAACTAAGGATCAGGAGAAACCAAGACTTGACAAAAAGCCTAGATGTGGGAACAAGGCAGGCAGACATAAGAAAAGGGCAATTTTTAATTTATAAAACATCTGTTATTAAGTCATTAGTATGAAGGACAGCAGCAAAAATATGACAGGGGGCCCAGGACAAAAAAAAATTAGTGTATTAAAGGGTAGAGATTTTACTGATTTTTTTTTTCTTCTTAATATTTTTCTCTCATAACATCATCTTTGAACCTCCCATGCTGATTGCACAAAAAATTCTTCTTTGAGATAAGCATCTCCTTAGTACATTCCTGAGTCTTGTAGGAACACACAGGTGGGATAGTGCATTTGCATGTATACATATTTTAAATATTGCTCTGAACAAATTATCTGCAGGGAGCTGCAGAATGAGAAGTGACATTATTGCTGTGAAGAACTGGTTGGTGTCTGGGACCATATGCTCAGGGATTCTTGTGATTTTGTAGAATCCATTTGGCCACACTGAAGGACATGTTCCTTAGGAAGGGCCTTGTGCTGAGCATGACCAAAGGAGGTTCAGGGCTAGTACAGAAAGGGTACTTTTTAAACAAACAAAAAAAAAGAAAAAAGAGCTGTAAAATACAGCATTTTACCTGTAGTCATCACCAAGGTAAATCCCTGTAGGTACAGGGATAGAGTAATTACATTACATTTTATATTATATGTTAAGTTGTGTAGGTATATGTCTGTCATACACACGTACCTACAAATGGTTTCATACCTGTTATTTGTCTTCCTCTTACATATTTGCATCTTAGCAAAAGAATAGATGGATACTTACTGAAAGAATATGTATTTCCTCTCAAATTGAATAGTGAAATTCTGAAAACCTTGTACAGCAGTTTCCATGTAGAAGAAATGTGGTCAGCCCAATGCATAATGATATACCCATTTCTGGGTTCTGTCTGTTGACAGGGGTTGCCACACTCAGCAATTGCAATTCTTTTCTTGTACCCTCTGTCATTAGTCTTGCTGTTACTGTTCATTTTCATATCTCATTGCAGTTTTCAGTAAATTGTTCTTATCTCAACCCGTTATCTTTGCCTTTTGTACCTCTAAGTAATTTTCCTCTCCATCCTGCCACAGAGAGGAGGGAGAGGGAGAGGGAAAAGTGAGTGAGCAGTGCCTGTCTTGAAGTGTTTTTAGAGGGAAGACTAAATTGGGGAATGCCAATTGTAAACTGCAGCAAGCCCATTGTAATGTTTAAGTGTATTAATGTTTAAGTTTAAACCCACTATGTTTAAATGTATACATGTTGTATTGTGTTTTTTATGAGTTTGAGTCTTAGGTGGTAAGCCAAAATAAGTTTTTAGTTTGCCTCATTCCTCCTCAACATCTGTTCATTTCTCATTAATTTTCTTCCTACATAGGTTTTAGCTTTTGACACCATTGGAATGTAGATGTCAAAGAGAAAAAGCTGCTGAAAAATCACTGGAATACATTAAATTTTATCTGCAGTGAGGTCTTGATTGAACACTGAATTCCTCTTTAATCTCAGTTTTGGCTTAAAAATTAGAAAAGTTTAAATATAGCCTTTGAGCATCTTACGGTAATTTTTCCTTTCAGGAAAGTGAAAGCTCTCTGTGTCTTTTCCCTAATTCTTCCTATAGAATCATAGAATTTTGTTAGAGTTGGAAAATACCTTTAAGATCATTGAGTCCATTAATATCTTTTTTTTCTGATTTTTATTACTTGCATTGTTTTGTGAGAACTTCAAGTGTGCACGTACTTGTACTTCTTTTCCCTTCCTGGATTTTGAGGATGAAGAGTCAAATGCTGTTGCAAATTTACAGAATCTGCATTGAAATTTCCTCCCCAAATGAAGATAACTGATAGTTCAAAACTGACATACTGGGTACTCTGTAACTGCAGTGTTTATTCAGGGTGGTTTCTGAAATGCTACTCACAGAGTGCTTTCAGGCTGGTCTCATGAGGAAAATGTATCATCTTGCCCCTGTTTATATTCTCCCTTAGCTTTGGAAACCCATTGCTTCTCTACTGGATTGGAGCTGGAGGCAGTGGTGTTATTTCAGTCCTCCTGATAAACTGAAATTCTAACCTGTTTGTTTGTTTGTTTTCTGTATAGATGTCCACACTGAAGCAGTACAAGCAGCACTTGCAAAATACAAAGAGAGGAAGATGCCCATGCCCTCGAAGAGACGCTCTGTCCTGGTGCACTCTTCAGTAGAGACATACACACCTCCAGGTATATGTTGAGTGGACACAGAGAATTACAGAGCTGCCCAGAGAAGCTGTGGCTGTGCTTCCCAGCATCCCAGCAAATGTCCAAAGCCAGATGGGACAGGGTAGCCTGGGATAACAGAAGGTGTACCTGCCCTAAGTTGTTAGTAGATTGTGTTAAGTTCTGTATCATGGCTGTATTTCCCAATAATCAGGTCTTGGTTGAATTTATGCTGTGATGTTTTTCCTCAAGGTTTTATCTCATCTAGAGATAGTGTAGCTGCTGAAAGTCCAAATGAATGCAGTCATAGAGTGAGCAGGTGCCCTTTATGCACTAAGTATGTTCTCTTAGATCATGTCTCACTCAGAGGAGATAATCAAGGCAAGTGTGTCAGAGCTGAAAATGCTTCATTGCACATTGCAGAAGATTCTTCTTTTAAAAGTTGAAGAAAATACCAGAGCATTAAGTTGCTGCATAAATTGTGAAACACTCAGCAGATGGTTTCAGCTAGTCAGTGGTGAGCAGACTGAAACAGTCAGAAAATCATACACTACAATTGTTCAGATTGGTTATGGCAGAATGCCTTCTTTACTTTTTAGGAGGAAAAGGTAATCTTCTGTTGTCTCACAGTGAATTTTCTGGAGGTTAAGAAAATCGTACAACATACTGTGCTAGCAAGCCAAGTGGTTTGAGGCTAGTGTCTTATATGGAAAGAAGAGGGATTTCCTAAGATGTTTAATTTTGAGAATGTGCACGTGTCTTTTGTAATGTGGCCCAGGAGCAGAAGCACACTGACTTCTACTGCCCTTCTCCATCATTTCTAGTTCTTAACCCCCATCTCTAAAAGAAGAGTTCAGGTATGCCGCCCTCCTGCTTTCTGAGCAGTATTCTTTGTGTTCTTCCCATTTAAAGAGAATTCCACTTTAGTTTGCTAGTCACACACTTATATTATTTTTGTGGGTTCTCCAATTATTTCATTAGTTAATGAACAGTAATCCTCTGTGTTCTTATATATGGTCTTTCTTGACCCTTAATGTTTCTGCCTAGAAGCTATGTCAAGTATTTTTATTAAGCTATCTTTTTTTTTTCTGAGTGACTACTAAAAAGAAGCTGAGATGCTCTGGAGAGAATGTTAAATTGTGTGGTAAAAGCTGCCCTGCTCACCTGCAGAGGAGCATGGGGCATGGCAGGTGGGGAGCCCAAATAACTCCCTTTTCCAGGGGCCACCAGCCTGTCCCAGACCCATCTGCACAAGCCCAGAGGGGCACTGGGAACAGCAACAGGCAGGAAGGCAAGTTCAGGACTCTGAGAAGGGTCAGGCCTGTCCCTGGAGAGCCTCAGCCCTCCTGGGCAGGTGTGAAGCCCATCAAGAGCAGTCAGCACTAGAGCACGTTCTGGACTGGAGGGAACACAAGAGGGATGAGGGACGCAGTATGGGACGCAGGGCAAGAGTATTTCAGAGCTGTGTGAGTCTTGTTATGGGATGTTAATGGGAGGAAGTGCAGACAGGCAAAGGGGCAGATTTAGGGAGGGGAAAACAGCAGGATAAAAGAATCATAAAGGGCTGGTGGTGTGTAAATGGAACACGTGTCTGGCCATGTCCCTGAGCCTGCACTCCATGCTGTACATGTGTATATAGAGAAGATGAGGTGTGGGATCTGCATGTTTTTTGTGTGTTTGTGCTGCTGGAGTGTCACCCAACTAATATGCCTGTGCAGGTGGTCAGCAAAGAAGCCAAGTATGCTCATACTGTGATTGAGCAGGGTGCAGTAGCACCTTAAATAATAGGAGCTGAAAGCTAGTTGTGTGACCACCACAGGGATGTGGTCATGTCCACAAGCCTGCTGGAGTTCATGAACTATTTGGACAGCACTCTTGGGCACATGGTGTCATTCTTGGGGTGCTCCTGTGCAGGGCCTGGAGTTGGACTCAGTATTCCTTGTGAGTCCCTTCCAACTCAGGATAGTCTGTGAACAGTTAAGTGCCTCTGTCAAACCCTTTCTAAGAGAAGGTGTTATGAGATCTTTTTATTTTTGTGAGAAAGTGGGCCACTGGATGAGTTCTATATCATGGGGAACCAGGACATTCAAAAGGCCTGCCTTTATTTGCAAAGTTAGTTCAGCGAGAAGGATCCAAAGTTGCAAAAACCCGAGTAGTGCTGAGCATCTAATCCTGAGCCATTCACCCACTGCCTTAAGATCTTGTATTGGCAGGAGTTAATGAAATTAAAACATGCTTTAATATTAATTACTGAAACTTTGTTTTGAACAACTACCATCAGGTACCTGGAAGGAAGCATTGGATTCACTTTCTTTACACTGAGGGTGGTGAGGCACTGGCCCAGAGCAGCTGTGGCTGCCCCATCCCTGGAAGTGTCCAAGGCCAGGCTGGACAGGGCTTGGAGCAACCTGGGATAGTGAAAAGTGTCCTTGCCCATAGCAAGGGGTGGAACAAGATGAGCTTTAGGGTCCCTTCCCATTCAAACCATTCTGTGAATCCATGGTTCCCAGCACAGTGTTAAATTGAAATCCAGCTCCTGGCTGGCAGTAAAGGAGCTACTTCTATCAGTCATCCACCCAAAAATTTTAACATACTTTTGGTCTTGTCCTATTGAGTCTGTGATCCTTCCCACATGGATTTCCTGTGATCAGAACTGGAGCTGAGCCTTTGTGTTAAGTCTGGCTCAAGGAGGAGTGGCTTCTGTCACTGTCTTGGGTCAGCTCCCAGCCAGGAAGAGCTGGAAGCCAAGCACACAGTGACAGTTTTCTGTCACTTTTCTGTCACCACACACCAGGATCCATGGATTAACCCATGCCACTGCCACAGGGCTGCTGCTGGGGTGACCTTGCTACTTTGTGGTGTATTTATGTTTTGATATGGATCCTCCATTTTTTTATACAGACTTCATTTGTCTTGAATCTGGGTAAGGAGATATTGTCAGAGTGTATATTCTGTGAGAAACCTGCTTTTTCTGTAGTTTTATTTCTTCCTCTGAAGTGATTATAAATTCCAGACATGGTGGTTTGGTTTGTTTGTTTTTTTTTTTCAGTCTCTGGCTGTTCATAATCCTATCTTGTTCCATATTCCTGGGATTATTTATTTTTGCTTTCTGCCTAAAAGAAAGGGAAGGTTGCAAGCAATATGGGATAAATTTGGCTTCTCTCCAGGAGCAAATGAAGTCAGTTGCCAAAAGCTCCAAATGTAACAGCAGACTGGAAGTATCACATGAGACATGGACCCAGGAATGGGGATGCACCACAGCTGAATCTTCTCAGAGATCTGTTTTTTGGGTATTTTCATTCAAAATTGTCCTGTTTGATGAGGGAGGTAAAACAATGAGAAATCTACAGCTTTAACTTTGAAAATGCCATCAAGATAATGGGATTCTTATGAAATGGTTTTTTGGATTTTGTGATTTTAGACTCCTAAGAGAAATCATTCTGAAGCTATTGGAAATGCACATATTCTTGAAAATCAGAAAATTAAAGAGCCAGTAACTGAAATGCATTGCCCAAGATGAGGAGTAGGGTTTTTTTTATGTTGCTTCAAGAAATTTATATGGAATTGTATCTAGCTGAACAGTTGTCTCTAAATCAACAATTATCTATCCAGAGGGTTAAGAAAATAGCCCAAATTAAGGCTGCAGAATTCCTGATGTAAGCCACCCTAGATTTCCATGTCTGGAACTCCTAGTGTATAGTAACAGACACCTTACCTTATATAAAGCATGTAAAAGATCAAGTCATTAAAATTCAGCAATTTCTTTATGAGGGCAGGATTTTTTTTCTGTAATAATACTTTCTGTTTTTCACTCAAAATCATGAGGGAAGTATTTTCTTAATATTTAGAATGACCTTTTAATTTTTTCTTGGATGAATAATAAATAAGGAAAGATTGCATGCCAAAGGGAAATATCTGGAAAGTTGTAACTGGATGGTAATTAAATTAGGATCCCTTTGTCAGACTTCTAACAACAACAAATACACATCTAGAATGAAAAGATTCTAGAAATGCTTTACTAAGCATTTCTGTGTGTTACTCATTAATATCAGTTTATGTGGTTAAAATACATGCTTTGTAACTACTCTTTCATTGAACTTCAGAGCACCATGATTTTTTTAGGAATTAGTACTCAAAACGAGTAAAAAAGGAAATAAACAGAAAAAAAAATAATGGGTTTTATTTATTCAGGTGTGATGAGATGAAATTTACCTGTTCAGAACAGAAATATTTTTCCAGTGGAATAGGAACGGGATGGGATGCTCACTGATCCTCTGCTGTAGGTAGAAGCCTTTTTTAACTCTCATAATCATTCCAAATGTTGGAGGTAACTGAAACCTCCTCCAAGTGCGTTGTGGCCCTGACGTGTAGAAGTTGTTGTGTTAACCCAGAAAACGGCAGCGCGAGGGATCTGTGCGTGTGACTGTCGCGTTCCTGCAGTGCCACCCCTCCCGTGTGCACCTGAGAGTGCTGTGCAGAGCACATGGGGCACGGCCCAGCGCCGTGGTCCTGGTGCTGGCTCATTGCCATTCCCACATTACAGGCCTCTCATCATTATTTTGACCACAGACACATCGTCAGCATCAGAAGATGAGGGCTCGTTGCGGCGGCAAGGGCGGATCAGCTCCACTCCGTTCCAGAGCCATTCCAACGTAGAGCCCTGGCTTAACCGGGTCATTCAGGGCTCCTCCACCTCATCCTCTGCATCCTCCACCTCATCTCATCCTGGAGGGAAACCTGCTGCTGCTTCCAATACTGCTCCTGCCACCACTGCTGCCACTGTGCTTGCAGATCTCATGGCACACACGCACATAGGTCAGTAAACCTGCCGGTGTGCTTGGAATGAAATCACATTGCAAATCCCAAAGCAGGGCTAAACACAAAGGTCTTCAGCAGGAGATACCTGTGAATAGCCTTAAAGTGTGCAATTCACAGGCCAGGTAGGTATGATGGATGTGTATTTAACCCAAGCGAGTTGCTCATGAGATCTGAATGTGCATTCTTCTTGGTAAAATGCTTGCTTTACCAAGAAACTAAGGTTCAGTTTTAGTGGATTCCAAAGCAGAATTTCAGAGGATGCCTGGTTTTGGTGCATGCTTTCCAATCTGCATGTATTTACCCTAAGCAATGTCAGATTGTGTGTTTCAGATATGATTCAGTTGGTAGGCACCCAGAAGACCGAAAAACACACAGAATCTTTGGGAATGTTATGAAATCAGAGGTACTAATCATTAGGGAAATTTTTTGCTGTTTGTACAAAACCTTTAAAGAAACCTAATTTTTCATATTCCCATTTCCAAGCTTATTAATAAAGAGAAATTTGCAATTTTGTTTGTCCCTGTACGTAAGAAAGAGGTAATCTGTCACCACTTCATTTTGAGCCGTTCTGGATTTCATATTATGGATTAATAGAAATCACGTTTAACTCCTTAAAATTACAAAGTCAATTATGGCTAACCTTTTAAGCTTAACTGGGATTGATTAAATTCTTAATATAGCTGTAAAAATTTGCAAGATAGACAAAATGTAGCCCAGCATACATTATCTTATGTCTCATGACCCAGGCCAGATAGACCTGTCTATCAGGACTGTTCAATCAACAGCATTGTGTGCAAAATCAAGGCCTTATTAAGGAGTTCAAAGTGCAGCATTTAAGCAGCTGAATGTTGGGCTGTATGCAGGTTTAAAATTTCATTAATGGGAAATAATTATAGTTCTAGAAGGAAGGAAGCTCAGGGATCATTAAGAGCTGATCTATTAAAAATATTTATAAAGATAAAATTTCCAGTGCCTTTGACAAAAAAAAAAGAGATGCATTTTCACATAAGAATGGTCTTCCTCATTTCTGCAATGCTTGCCATGTTCTATCAGTTTTCATTCCTAGCTTGGTAACATTCATGCATGGCCAATATCAGTTCAGTTGGGACATTTTTCCTGTCTGCATGTACTTCTCCTAGCTCACAAGATTATGAAAACTTAGTTCTTACACTGCAAACTTTAATGATTCTTAATAAATACTTGCATACTTTCTAAAAGGGGCATTGATTTGTTGTAGAGCATAGAAGAGTTTATTTATTTTTTCATATAGTGTGCTGATGTCAGCAATCTGAAAGGCCTCTCACATATCTTAATTGTCATGCCCTACTTAAATATTCTGTGTTTTGGTTATGTACTGAATAGTAAGTCACAGTTTTGAGATGTTGGAGAATTTAAATTTAGCAGCTTGTTCCCTTGCAGCTCATCTTCTCCAGCCTGCATTTTTAATGGGGAGTTCAAACCAGACCTGTAAACTGCAGTGTTGGAAGTGCAAGGTTATAGTATTTAATGGAGTCAGATAGGAATGTGTGTTATTTTTAGATGTTTGTCTTTCACTTAATAGCAGCAAGGACAAGCCTTCCTGTTGAGGGGCTTTTTCTTCTTTTGTGTATTTTTTTTTTTTTTAATAAATAAGGCTGGCAGTATGTCTTGGGTTTTTTTAAGATCATCATATCAACTGTGGAGTATTTCCCACCTTAGATCTTAGAACAGCTGGAAATACAGATTATTGTGGCTTTTAATTCTCTGTCATATCCCATTTGTTCTTTCTTTGGACACTGCCTTCTTGCATTTATATCTGTCTTGTCATCACTAATGGGAAGGTCATTCAGTCTGAATCCAATTAATCTTTCTTCCTGAAGTCACAAGTCTGCTCAGACTTTTTTTTTAACTCCTCACAACTTCTCTTACCCTGCTGTGCCATGGTATATCTGGATTATACAAACTAATAGTAAGGAGTCTCATGGGCATTTATTAATAAAGTGCTCAAATGATTAATTAAGCTAATGTGGTTTTTGTTTGACCATCAATCCTGAAAACTGAAGCAATCCCTTCTCCATACATAGTGAGACATTGCTAGTCCCTGCAGGGTTTTTCAGATGGGAAGTGGAAACCAGGTACACTTGTCTCTGTGTCCAGGTTGTGTGCTGCAGGAAGCCTATGGTTTGGGACTTTAGGAAAGCCACAGGAAAAAAAAAAACAGCCAAAAAGCAACTTCAAAAATAAATACAGCAGAGTGGGAGCATATACATGAGGCAGGTGTATACATGGGCTCTCTGTGAGTCCTGTGCAGTGGTTACACAGGTCAGCTTTACACAGTTGTCATCTTTGTGGTTACTGATGGCTGGGCATTTTTCTGAGAGATGAAGTAACACTTTCTCCTTCATGTACCTCACCCACATGAAAGGAATTTGGTCTCTGCAAGCAAAGATTGGCATTGCAGTGAGGTCCATTGGAAAGGATGGGAATGGATTTAAATTTTTCTTCTGGTGATCCCTCTAAAACCACTTAGAGCTGGACTTGCAGCTTGTGTGTCAGCTCTGGAAATGTGGGACCAGTGCAATAAGCACTTGCTGTCTTGGGACTGATCACTGCTTCAGAGTGGGGGATAATGTATATATTTCATAGCACTGCCCAGATCTCCCTCTGCCTGGAGTTTTTCTGGCAGGATTTGTGACATGCTGAGGTCCTCTGAGGGCTGTGTTAATAGAGGCAGCTCCAGCCCTGGGCAAGCAGGGTTTTCTCCAGCTCTTCCCTGCTGCATTCCTATTTTTACTCATCAAGATCTGAATATTTCAGTCCTCCTATTCTTGTTGTCCATTGTTCAAACACTTCACAAGAATACTGCCATTTCCTAACCCATTCCATTCCAAGCCATTCTGTAACCTCGGTTACAGTTTTGGAATGATGATAGCAACTTCTTACAGGGGCAGTTAGTGATAGGACAAGGGTGAAGGGTTATAAATTTTAAAAAAAGAGAGACTCAGATTAGGAGGAAATTCTTCCTTATGAGAGTGGTGAGGCCCACAGGTTGCCCAGAGAAGCTGTGGCTGCCCCATCCCTGGAAGTATTCAAGGCCAGGTTGGATGGGGCTTGGAGCAACCTGATCTGGTGGAAGGTGTCCTTGTCCATGGCAAGAGGTGGGAACAAGATGAATTTTGAGGTCCCTTCCAACCCAAACCATTCTGTGATTCTGTGACATTCCCTAAGCATTACTGTACAGCCAGGAAATGGGGCACAGCTCCAAGCAAAGCATGCTTGTGCCTCCGGGTTGTAAGAAGGTTCTCAAGTCCCAGTGAGGATTTGTGAAATAGCTTCATGTAAGAAGCAGTTTTGATGATGTTGATTCTTAAGGTGCCTGATGAGCTCCTCTGTGTGTCTTGCATTTCTGCAGAGAACCACTCTGCCCCCCCTGATGTGACCACTGGCCTGGTGGAATACCTGCACCACGAGCGCCCGCAGGTCGCATCCGTGCGAGGAGTGCCCAGAGGCTACAGCAGCAGCATTCTGGAAACTGCAGATGGTGATTGCATTACAGACCTTTCCATCTGTGTCCCCTTGTATATCTATCTTCATATGCATCTTAATTTTTTATTGCCTCAGAGCTTTAAATTTTGATAAATATAAAAGCATGTATTTAATTTAACATACACAAATGAAAATCAGCAGTTAACATGTTTTGTGTTGTGATTATTTTTACAAGCCCTGTAAAATATTGAAAGATTCACTTATTTTTTCCAAGCATTCTGATGCTTTCAGAATGGAGTTAATGTCAAGGTGTAGTAAATACCTAGATTCCTGGAGAAAAGGACATTCATCATGTTCCAGTTGAAATCTCATGAAGGAGTCAGTCGATTGAAAAGCTAAAATAAAGTGTGAGAATGTGTCTGCATCAGCCAGGTAGTCAGGGAACAGCATTGTTTGAAAGCAAATAAATCCATGGTGGAAACTCTTACTGATTAAAGCTGTTTTCTTCCAAACAAGGTACTTGTCCTGAATGACTTTTCCACCTGGAAGTTGTGTGTTTTAGTGTATTTTGGTTAGTATAAGATAAATAATAAATCTTTTCCATTTGGCAGGTGTCCCAGTGAATAGCAGAGTGTCCTCTAAAATCCAGCAGCTGCTAAATACTTTGAAAAGACCGAAGCGCCCACCTTTGAAGGAGTTTTTTGTGGATGATTTTGAAGAACTGCTAGAAGGTTAATTTTCTTTCAGATATATTTTTACTCCTTGTGTAAGTGGTTCATGACAGAACTGATACTTAGCAAGTGTTGGTTTCTTTTTCTCTTCTCAATAGAAAACTAGTCATGGTAAAATTAGTGCAGTGGAGTGAGAAAGGGCATATGTTATCACAAGTGGAAGATAATCTTTAGCTCAGCCCTCCTACTCAGTGTGACATTTCTGAGCAGCTACCGCTAGAGTTCCCCTGCTATTGGTTTGATACTTGTAAGATACAAGTTTTTGTGATTCTAGTTGCTGAAGTTTCTCCAGATGAACTTCCATTGAGGTGCATGTAATTGTGGGAAGCATCACTTGGAACCATTCATTTTGCTGGTTGTCTACATTGAGTATTCACTAATTTCAACCAGGACTTTGCTAACTAAGATCAAGATACTTCACTTTCTAGAGCAACTTGGAGCAGGATTTTAACAGAAAGCCTTTCTTTAAAAATATATTGTTAGACAGGCATAGTATAGTGTAATTTTTCATCACCTGTTGAATTCAGTGTAGAAAAAATCAGTGTCCAGATATCACTGAAGCCATTGTCTCTAAACAATGGTGGAGGCTTTCATTGAAATAGATAGGGAGGACAAGCAGCAGAAAACAACAGCTTTCCAAAGTAGAAAGAAGTGGCCTAGAGATTCAAATTGTGGCCTTTCAATAGTGTGGAATCACAGCTCTGAAGTGATGGTCACTGTTTTTTGGGAAGCCAACAGATGATTAGCATAGCATCATCATAAAGCAGAGGAGAAGTAGTGATAGCTGTGAGGAAGTTCATAGAATAGTCTGTGAAGTATAACTGACATGTTTTGTACAGATTGACATTTCCCTTTTACTGTGCTCTGGTTTTAGTGCAACAGCCTGACCCAAATCAACCAAAGCCTGAAGGAAATCAAGTGAATGTACTGAAAGGGGAACCCCTGGGGGTTGTGACCAATTGGCCCCCCTCACTGCTGGCTGCCCTGCAGCGCTGGGGAACCACCCAGTCCAAAGCCCCTTGTCTGACAGCCTTGGATACCACTGGGAAAGCCATTTATACCCTGACCTATGGTAGGTGTTGGAGCCAGCTGGGAGCAGGAATTAGCTGTTCATCATGAAACAGCAGTTTGCCTTACTTCAGAGGGACTGCATGTGCTTGTAACACATGGTTGGAGGTTGCTGTAGGAATGTAAACCATTAATTCATTGTATATGAAAAAGGTTTTTAAAGAAGTTAAGGAAGAGAAAATGTTTATTGCAAAACATATTAATTCTTTCCAAGTGGCTATTTGTAAATCTTTTAGAATTGTGTGGGTTTTTTCATCAAAGAGCACTAAAAATAGCCCAGTGTAAACTGGGAGGTAGAAACAGATGACTAAAAATGCACTCCTCAGATTGCCAGAGGAGACATTCCATTTTAACATCTTCTTGCACAGCCTTATAAAGAAGACTCGTACCTCAGGAGCATAATCAGGATGTTAGTGGTGGGAAGTGAAACTTGCCTGTATTAATGAACTAGAAGTATTATAGTAAATTGCATTTTTGGGGGAAATAACTGTGTCCTGCAGGACAGCTCACTGCAGCATTTCATTGTATAATGTTAGAATGTTAAACTTTATTGTTTGCATTCTCACAGATGAAGGATGCAGGAAATATAGCTGAGCAGCTGCAGTAATTTAATTACTCTGCAGTGGAGCTTTGAGTGTTGTTCAGAATATCATATTTAGTTTTACATTTAAAATAGAGGGAAAAAAAGGTAAACCAAAAAGAAGCCAAGTTCTAAATTGTACTTGGACTCAGCCAGCTGTTCCGATACAATTATGTTAAGTGCATATGTGAGGAACTAAGTGTTAAAATTTTAGTTTCTGCTTCTTAATTTCTTCTTTTATTCTTTAGGCAAGCTGTGGAGTCGAAGCTTGAAGTTAGCCTATACCCTGCTAAACAAGCTAACCTCTAAGAATGAGCCCCTGCTGAAGCCTGGAGACCGGGTAGGCTGCTGTTGGAAGTGGTCCCTATGCATGAAATAGTGAGGAACAGCTTTAGCTGAAGGAAGCCTTGTAATAAAATACTGTGATAATGTATTGTGAAATAATCATTGCTGTGACTTACAATAATACATTGTCTCAATACTTAGTATTTCTCTGCCTGGTTATCTATGAACCTGGACATTGTTGTGAAAATGTTGTTCCACAAATTAAAAAGCAGCCCCCCTCTCTGCCAAATGACAAAAAAATATATATTTTCTTATTTTACTATATTTTTGTAGGTAGCTCTCGTATTTCCTAACAGTGATCCAGTTATGTTTATGGTGGCATTTTATGGATGTCTCCTGGCAGAACTTATTCCTGTCCCAATAGAAGTTCCACTGACAAGAAAGGTAGGCAGATACATTCAACATTTTTATGGTTTGATAAATAAATGAAGTGTTTGTCTGTGTGTGTGTATGTCTAAATCCTACAGTCCTTACATGGAGCCTGCTCATTCAGAGCCTGCTCTTTAGAAAGCATCAGGTGGACTGTTCAGTATACATTCTGTGCTTGGAATTATATTCAATATTTAGTTAAGGAAAGGGGGCAATAATATTAAGCTAGTGATTTAAGTAATTTAGGGTATGTAGCTGTAGAAATTATTTAAATTTATTATTTTTGAAAAAATATATGGAAGTATTTCTGAGTATATTAGAGAAAGGTTGTCTTTTCAGCTCTCATGCTGAGTAATGAGGCAGGCAGAGACACACCACAGTTCCTGGAAATACAGGTATAATCCTACACAACTGGAGATCGTTAGCAAAGAGCTAAAAAGCTACAGGCTCTCAGTGTGTCAGGACTCAGAAATAGCATCAAACCAGTTCTCTGTTTTACCAGAATTTATAAACATCCCTATTGGTCGAGAAGGGATGCACAGCCATTGCTTCTGACATTGCTTTCCTTACTAGATCTGCTGCAAATCTTAGCTGGCACTAAGCAAAACTAAATTTTCTCAGTCATTTAAAGGTCTTAGGGCATAGACTTTTGTTTTTTCCTGTGATATAAATTGACTTAAAGTTTTCTAAACTTTAAGAAGTTACAACAAATTGTCCAAAAGCTTTGTTATTTGTAATTTTGCTATTTCTTTGTTTCTCTACAGGATGCTGGCAGTCAGCAGATAGGGTTTCTTTTGGGCAGCTGTGGAGTCACGTTAGCTTTAACCACTGATGCCTGTCAGAAAGGCCTCCCAAAAGCTCAGACTGGCGAGGTGGTGACATTCAAAGGTGTGGGTTTATTTTTTATGGGATGAAAAACATTCATAGTTGCTGTCAAACTGCATGGTTCTTACACATAAAGAGCTGCTTGATTGCTGTGGCAGTGCTTTGTGCTGTTTCTTCCTCTCCAGTGGGGGATTTTGCCTTTGCTTGCCTCCTGTCATTATCCCTGAATACTGGGGAAAAAAAACTCTGATTTTTGGAACTGTGGTGACAGTAGCTTTTATTTTTCTTTGAAGGCTGGCCTCGTCTCATTTGGTTTGTGATTGATGGGAAGCATCTGGCAAAACCAGCCAAGGACTGGCATCCACAGGTCCGGGATGCCAGTGCTGAGACTGCTTATATCGAGGTGATCCAGTGTCATGTGATAACTTCTGTGGGTCCTCTGTCATAGTTCATGTGATGTTTTCTTTCTTTAAACTCTCGATACAATAAGAGAGACAGCTATAATATTTTAAACTGTGAAACAAGAATGTTTCCATCAGGCTGCCAGGCAGACTGTCAGTTGAGTGACTGTGTGGAGTCAGGTTGAAGATTGGGGATAATCAGCATTTTGGGGTGGCCAGGACAATTTAATTGGACTAGAGAAACAGATGTTTTTTACCATATTAGCGTATTCTGTGGACATAAATATATTTTTATGTTAGCTTTTTGAATTTAAAAAAGCTGGGGTTTTGTAATATGTTTTCAATTCACTGCTGTAAAGTTTCTTGGTTCTGTTGTTAATCTAATGCTTGCATACACTTTCTCTTCTCAGTACAAAACAAGTAAAGAGGGCAGCACAGTGGGCATTACTGTATCTCATGCCTCCATGCTGGCACACTGTCATGCACTGACTCAAGCATGTGGTTATTCAGAAGGTAAGTTAGATAGGTATAACTTTAAAATTATACTGATGTCTTTGCATCTTCAGACAATTTATGTTGCATAATCATGTGTGCTGTTTTCAGAGAACTTTAGATACAGAGTAGTAGCTTCAACTGCAAAGGGAAAGACAAACCTCATTCATAAAGGGTGTGATGTGTGAAAGAGCATTAAGCCACCTGTGAAATTGTAATCAAAGAGGGGATCTTCCTCTTACTTAGTCAGATCCCACAAAAGAACATGTCCCCAGGGATGTGAATATAGTGAGAGATCTCCTTGTTTGCAGTCATTCTTCCAATGTACAGCCAAGAACTGCACTTGGTTTTGACCATCTGCATAGAGTTAATCTGTGCTACCATTTAACCAAGTACTTTCCTGCATACATCCATCCTACATCAGTGCTAAGCAAGTTTCACCTAATCAATACAAGATATCCCTCAAAAATCAGGTTGAATCCTTGATTTTAAATCTTTGATTCTTATTTGCTTTCTTGAATCACATAAGATACTCAGATTGCACAGAGAAAATAAGAAAATTTAGTAGAGCCATGGTGATATTTCTTACTGGATCTCATTCTTTCAAATACAGATTAACATTTTCAGTTCAGCTGAAGAAGTTTGCTTGAAGACTGGATTTTCAGTCTGCATAGTTCTTTGGCAGATATTACAAACACACATTGAAGGGGTATTATAATAAATCAAGGTCTTAAATACCTTGTAATATTCTAGTCTAGTAATCATAATTCAAAGATGATTGCAAAAAGTAAAACAAGCCACTTGGAGCTTAAGCAGCCTGTTTGTTATAGGCAACAGAGCTTTGGTTTCTTAGCAGCCATGGAAGTTTCAGAGTTCCTTTAACAAATATTTGTAGTTCTTAAGTATTTTTATAAATATGCTTTTTAAATCTGATATTTTTCTCCTTCGCTTTCAGCTGAAACACTAACAAATGTCTTAGATTTCAAAAGAGAGGCTGGCCTTTGGCATGGAGTGTTAACGGTGAGTATTACAAGAAAGGCAAAAAACTGCAGCAATTTGCTTCTTTCATTGGTAGTGTACTGGTATCAGAATGAGGCTATAAATTCACCAGTTCTCTCAAATTGTTTTTGTTTCAATATTGATGTTTTTCAGAATAAACTGTTGCTTTTTCCCTGTAACTTATTTTTTCAGAGTGTAGCATAGTTTTCACTACCAGTTAACTGTAAGAGTTATGCTGTAGCTGTGATGGTGGAGGTGTTTATTTAAGCATTGTTACATGTTCTATATTTTTTAAGCCACTTGGAATTTTATTTTTTAATCTCTTTCTTGTAGAGTGTTATGAACAGGATGCATGTCATCAGTATTCCCTATGCGTTAATGAAGGTTAATCCACTTTCCTGGATACAGAAAGTCTGCTCATACAAAGGTACCCTAAAGGTTGTTTTAATTCACCCATCTTTTTTTGGGTTATTAAAAACAAATTAAATTGTGCAAAATGTCTTTGTACCCCACTGAGTACCCCATTTCAGTATTCTGTGTGCTCACAGTTTCACTGATGAGTGATGTTGATGGCTTCTTCTGAGAGACCTTTAAAGAAACTGTATTTCTTAGTATTTGAATTTATAGCAAACATTCAGATTCTGTGATCAAGTCCATCTGGAGACATTGAGTATAAATGTGTTACAGTAGTTGAATATTTGGCGTTTGTATTTGTTTTTTACATTTGTAGTGTCATAAATTTTGTATACAGTTTCATAAATCCATGTAAATACACAATAATACTTACAGAATTATATAATTGGTCTTTATTTTGTTCTGCACATACAGCATAATTACTGTTTTGCTTTCCAGCACGTGTAGCAGTAGTAAAATCCCGTGATATGCACTGGTCACTTTTGGCTCAGAGGGATCAGAGAGATGTCAGCCTGAGCTCCCTACGGATGTTAATAGTGGCAGATGGAGCCAATCCGTGTGAGTATGGCTGCAATTCCTGAGTGTCAGTTTTGCCAAGAGTCTGTTTTTTGTAAGCCCTGTGTCAGAGCTGATGCTTGGGGAGTTAAGCAGTTTGTTCTGTAGTAAAACACTATTTGTGTGCCAGTGATGCCACTGCTTTTTCATTGCTGTTTGCAGTTCCTTGGCTATATTTACCAGTGTAAATTTATTTTTTTGAACTACATGTTTTCATTAGTGCTGTAGTCTTCCATGAATTGGCTTGAACTGTTACCTACAGGATATAAATACAGATACAATCCACTTTGTGTCAAGTGGTAGAGGCCTTAGAGAATTGTGAAGGTGTGTCAGAAGTGTTTGAAATTTAAGTGCTGTGACCTCTGTAAGAAACAATCAGATAAGAGCTGTATAAGAAGTTGACATAAAGTTGCCCTTAGTGACGAAGTATTCAGATTCCTGAAGGACTTTCCATGATACTAAGTGTTGGTGAGTGCTGCCACAGGAGGAGTATGCAGTTGGGAATTTCATTCATTGTAACTGTTAG
>VZTT01069636.1:103680-129259 GCA_013400855.1 Buphagus erythrorhynchus
AATCTTCCCCTCAAAGATGGCATGGGAATTCTTAAGAGAAAATCTGGTATGCATTCCTGTGGAATCCTATCCTGGAGGAATGATGTTTTACCCCACCTGTTGACCACCTTGGGCTGTTTTGCATAGTTTCTGTCTGGGACTGGCGTAAATTTTGCTCCTCACAATATTCAGTTTATTTTTTCAAATTGGACTGGTAAAGATGGTAGGGAGAGTGCCAAACCTCTTTTCTTCTGCCATTCTCAGCCTCCAACTTTCACATCAACTGGAATGTGATTGCTGTGTTATCTGTCATCTTGGAAGCATATTATACCTTAAGTTTGAGCCTGGTTATGTTGCTTAGTGGATATGTTAACTGCAGTTAAGTTTGTCTCCCTTCTACTTCCCAACTAATCCTTTCCATTCTTTTATCAGGATCCTTCTCATGTTCTTTCTTTGACAAGAGCTAACACTCTTGAATCCGAAAGTTCTAAATCCCTCTAACCTCTAATCATACAAAGGAATTGTAGGTTCCTAGAAACAGTGCTGCTGCAGCAGCTACTTTCTTAAGCAGAAGACTTCAGTTTGGCACCAAGTCTTGGGCTTCTGCAAGATGATCTTCTGCAATGAACAGAATCATGTTCTGGATTGGGACTGCATTCAGTATCTTTTCTAGAAGTTTAGGGAGATGGTTCCAATTTCCTAAACGTTGGGATGCTCACATTGTCTCCAGCCCATGGAAGTCTTGTATTTCACTGTTTCCTCTGTCCATGTATGAGCAAACATTTGCCTAGGTTCTGGTACTTACCACAATGCATCTTCACTGCAGAGGGATCTGATTCCTTTACTTCAGTGGAAAGATTGTTGGTGAAACTTTCCATTTTTTTCCTTACATTCTGGGTTAACAGCACCTCTTTTCCACTCAGCCCTTAGAATTTATTGTATTCCTCAGTTCTTTGTTCCTCAGGGCTTCAGTCTGTCACACAGTGGCACAACAGCCACTGCAGAACAACTTCTCTTGGAGACCTGTGCCAGTGCACTCTTGGGATGAGGTGTTTTCTTCCAATTTAAATGTTACACTTTGGATGGTAATGATCACTTCTAGAGTCTAGATTTATGTTCATCCTCATCTAGGAAGTTGGCTTGTTTTATGCCTATTACCCTTTCCAGAGGAGCAGGAAGAGATTCAGTTCTGCATTTGATATCCCCATATGCTGTTTTTCTCAAGGATAAGGTTTCTCTGGAAACCCCGGAAATACCTTCCACAGTGATTCTAGAGGTATTTTATCCTGGCATTTTAGTATTTTTCCTAAGGCTTCATGCTTCTACAAGAGAAGTTCTTACTGAAGACTGTAATGGAAGGATAGCCATTGTATATAGATCCACTATGAAATGCTGGAAAGGGAACAAGAGAGCACTTCCTGACCCTCATCAGTACCTTTGGTCACAGCCTTCTGCTCTGCAGGCCCCTGGCATTCTTCTTGCATTCCTGTGTGCTAGTCTTGAAACATCCAGAGCTGAATCCAGTCTTTGGTAGGGCATCAGCATCGTCCTTTGAGCAGCAGGATTCTCATCTCCTGCCAGGATACTCCTTGGCAGGTTTGGCTGCTGCAAGTCACCATCTGTCAGAATGTACATGTGGACTCATTTGAAGACAGCAAGCTTTCTTAGCAGGAATCTGTGTTCTTCGTGACGTGCAGTCCACATGTACATTCCTATCCCATCTGCTTTTCCCTTCTCTTTAATTCTTTTTCAGATGCAATGCTGTTGAGAGAGACTGAAATGGTGGTAGATGCACTCTCTTGTATGTCACACATGAAGCAGGAAAAGGAGGAGAAGCAAGAGTAGAGGCTCCACAGATACTGCAGAAGGGCAACCTTGCAGTATAACCTGGCAGGACAGAACTGTTCCTGCTGTTAGAATGTACCTGTAGACTACCTGTATCATACATTGGTTACTGGTAAGTATTTTTTCTTTTACTTGATCAGGGTGATAGGATTGTCCTTTGACTTCATTAATGGAGCATCATTTAGGGACTGCAGGCTGATCCATTGGTTTTTCCATGTTTGTGAATGCAGTGAGGACTGTACATTTATTAATGCCCACAAACTGTGGTTTCTCCAGTTATTAGCACTTCTCTTCGCATCATTGTTTAAGTGTTACAAACAGAGTTCTGATGTTTGCTCAAGTTCTTTCCTGTAGTAATAAACTATTTCATCAGTTCCAGTTTACCAGTGAGTTTTATTTTTTCTTCCTAAATTGCAAAATGTGGGGTTTAGCATGACTGATAGTTTATACTGTAGATTTTAATTCCAAACATCTAGTTGACACATACACTATCCAGAAACAGTACCAGAATTTGATTAGCATCTCTTTACTTGGCCACCCAAGGTTATCATTGTATGGTTCCAAACAATTATTAATAACTGCTAGTTGTTATGATAGGTAATTTTTACGAAACCAGGATAATTTAGAGGTTGATCTGTTGGTAGGGTGAATGATTGTCTCACCTATTCAGACCTAGGATGTTGGCAATTGGAAGACTTCTCTAAGGTTTGAAAATGTACCCACAAATCTATTTTCCCAGCAGTCCTTGGTCCATGCAGGCAGCAGAGCTGACTTTGCCATGTTTATTTTGTACTGACCTGGGTAGATTTATTGATTTTTTTCTTGATCTTGAGTCTTAAACTCCCTCAGTCCATTGTGCCTTGGATTCAGCTGCAGCTGATGTGGAGGCTGTGAAGTGCTGTAAGAATAAAACATTGCATTTGTGAACTTAATCTTGGAGAACAGATTGCACAGGCTGTCAAGAAGCTAAAGTGAGCTCTCTTACATGCTGTGGTTTTGCTGTAGCTGATGAATAATTGGTACTAAAATCTTTATCTGTCAGTGGCAGAGCACCACGTGTATCAGCTGCTGGAGCAGACTAACACTGTGATTTTGTGTTCTTCCTCTGTGCAGCCAGCATGTGTGTTGTCAAGGTGGATGGGACTCCTTATCTTTGTAAAGCTGATGAGGTTGGAGAAATATGTGTGAATTCAGGAGCAACTGGGACAGCATATTTTGGCCTCGTCGGAATCACCAAGAATGTATTTGAGGTTTGGATTTCTTTGTAATTGTTATATTTCTAGTATTTCTTCTTGCAAATAGACATTTATTCCTTAAAGGTCCCTGTGTGTGTGTAGGTTTTCTTGTTGGGTTTGCTTTGGTTTTTTAGTTAGTTATATAAAAGCCCTGGCCAGGTACACTTAGCTGCATTCATAGAATTATAACGAGACATTCTGTCTCTTAAAACCAAAAATACCAAGTGTCATCTGCAGTCAGTCAGCTGCTTTTGTATTCCACAGTCCAGTGCAGTGCCTATTGGAGCATTTAAATTTATCTTAGCTCTGAATTAACACAACAGTCTTATGTGTAGCTACCTGAAGGCATTTCAGTCTTTCTGCCCATATTTTTCTTTGCAGTGATACCGTATTTCAAGTATTCTGGCAGTAAAGGAATGAAAATCCTTATAAAAGAATGGCACATAGATTGACTTCTTTGTTCTTGCAGGCCATCCCAGTGACGGCAGCTGGCATGCCTGTATCAGACCAGCCCTTCACAAGAACAGGATTGCTTGGCTTTGTGGGTCCTGTAAGTGTGAGCAAGCCCTAGGGCTCTACTTTGTCCTGACTCCCAACTCTAAAGTGATGCCCCTGAATTCAGCAGGACTTTGTGTCAGGGCACTGACCTCCTATAGATCTCACAGAGTATTGTGTCAGGCATGTATTGCCTGTAGTGAGGTGGTTTTTCTGCTCTGTTTCTAATTCTTCCTTCTTTTCAGGACTATTTGGTGTTTGTGGTAGGAAAATTGGATGGCTTGATGACAGTCAGTGGCCGCAGGCACAATGCAGATGATGTGGTAGCCACTGCCTTGGCAGTTGAACCCATGAAGTTTGTCTATCGAGGAAGGTGAGTGTATTAAAAACTTCAGTACTGCTGCTTGGGCTTTGTTGCTCCTTTTTTAACCCACAGATGATAATCAAGTGACACAGCATACACAGGAGCAATGCATATGAACTTTTTCATGTGTGTTTGTAGGAAAGTTGGCACCAGGTTGTGAATTTAGTTGTTCCTGCTAACTTGAAAGACAAATATTGACACTCTGCTTCATGCATAATAGATTTTCAATTACTTTCACACAAATAAAGGCAGATCTTAAAGTGTCTGTTTAAAACTTCTTTCAAAGCTTCTCTTAAGACACTCAAAAGAAGCTCATATACCAGATGTAAAACACTTCTGTCCCCTGAGCCTTTTGGGTGGCTGAGGGAGGAACTGTGCAGCCTGTTATAAAGAACAAACTAGGCTGCTGAAGGACCCTCAAATGCAGTGTGTTGTATCACCAACCTGAGTGCTCTTCAGTGGTCCATGGCTCAATGTCCAGATGAAGATCCAGGTGGAGTCTCTTGGGGTTCAGACTGGGACCAGTCCAGGCTGAGCCATTATTAATATTTTATCCTAGAAGAGGCAAGCCTAAAACTAAGGTAATTCCCCAATGGGAGTTAAGTGTTTTTCAGTGCAAGCATCTGGTGGTCAGTAATCTGGCATAGTTGGCATAGTTGTCTTCAGAAGGGACATTGTATGTAGGGGCTACAAGTCTAGTGTGCATAATGGAGTTCTATTCTGTTTGCACAGCCCCTACACGTATGAAACTTGTCTGTCAAACACATGGGTGACTGGAAATCCACCTGAGCCCCAGCAGAAATCAATTACAGCAAGGAACCCACATGTTCTAAATTTTTCTGTGATTTTGTGATGATCTGGCATGAATAATGCTTCTCTGTGTGAAACAGTGCCATGGGAGGTTGCAGCCATTCCCATGTGATGATAAGCCATGCTGTGTTCACCCCCCCATGTGTTGCATCCTGTCCTTGTTGTGTGCTTTGTGTTTCAGGATAGCAGTGTTTTCTGTGCCCGTTCTGCACGATGACCGGATAGTGCTTGTGGCAGAGCAGCGCCCTGACGCCTCAGAGGAGGATAGTTTCCAGTGGATGAGCAGGGTTCTACAGGTACTCAGTCTGTCCTTTTCTCTTTCCAGGTGAATAAAGCTGATGCATGAAATGAGAATATTAGAGCCTTTTTTTTTTTTCATAAGCAAATCTAATCAGTGTAACCACAGGGAGCTGTAATAAGGTAATTTTTTCAGGGCTGAGAATTAACAGAATTTTGTAAAAAGTAAGACTTTCTTTCAGAATGTTTTTTTAACTTCCTACTACTAGGATTCTCAAAGTCCTGAGGGTGATGGGTTTTGTTTTGGGTTAATGCTACATGTCTCTTCTTTTTTCATACTGAGAGTTACCTCTGAAAATATTCACAAGTATACTGCCAAGTATCAGAACAGCCCCAAAAGCTTTTTATCACTAACAACTTTATTCTAGATCAGCAACAAGAAGTATTAAAAACTTTGCCCTTAATTATTTTAATGTTTTTTCTTGGGGATGAAGGGCAGGAGGAAGGGGAACTGTGGTAGATCTGCATTTGCAGATTTTAGAATTAATCAGTGCTCAGGAAGTGAAAATGGAGAGATCAATTATGGAAGACTCTGGGGACAAGTGAAGGGAAGGATCCAGAGAGCAACTTAAAGGAAGTTTGCTCTTAAGAGTAAGGGAGTTGGATAATAATGGTTTCTGTCTAATTTCAGCTTTCTTATCTTTTTGGAGAGTATCTCTGGTATTGGAAGAAAATATTTTTGTTTCTTTTTAGAAGTGTCATAGCTAAAAGAGACACTTAAGATTTAGGCAGCAAAGATGCTCCCCTCCTAAATTTTGTGAGTTTTATGTTCTACTGTGCTTTTGTGATTGTGCCATACATGCTAAATTTGCTGTGATATAACTTTGGCTTTTGAAAATCTCTGCACTTTTTGCCCACTTTTAAGAGACTTTCCTAATCCCTGATGTGCAGGTGGCATCCCCTTGATAGAGGGCACAAGCAAAGTCCTGGGTCTGCTCCTGCTCCCATTGAAGTCATGGCACAGCTTCTATGAGTTCAGTGAGTGCAGAATTGGACCCTTTATTTGCAAATTGTGGTGCAAGTAAAAATTTTAATGTTATAAATGAATTGAATTCAAATTCTTGCTGATAATGTGATAATGTTGATAATGTGGAATGTTTTTTGTTTTTTCTTAATTTCTGTGAAGGCAATTGATAGCATTCACCAAGTAGGTGTGTACTGCCTTGCCTTGGTGCCAGCCAACACTTTGCCAAAGGCTCCACTTGGAGGAATTCATATTTCAGAAACGAAGCAGCGCTTTTTGGAGGGTGCTCTGCATCCTTGTAATGTCTTGATGTGTCCCCACACCTGTGTGACCAACCTGCCCAAGCCTCGGCAGAAACAGCCAGGTGAGGAAACCAGAGCATGTGCTGGTTCTGCCAGACCTGTGTTCTACAGGCCACATGCAGACTGGATTGTTGCTTGTTCCTTAGGTTGTTTTTCCTCATTTTGCACTGTTCTTCTCAAAATGCAGATGTTGGTCCTGCATCAATGATTGTAGGAAACCTCGTAGCTGGCAAGAGGATTGCACAAGCCTCGGGGAGAGATGTTAGCCAGCTGGAGGACAATGACCAGGCAAGAAAGGTGACACTGGGGTCCTGGTGTTATTAAATATTTGAATTAGCTTAATCAGAGTGAAAGAAGACCAGATATGATACTCTGCTGAAAACAAACCTGAGGCACTTTGAATTTGAGTGTCTCCTTTTTCTTCCCTTTCAGTTCCTGTATTTAGCAGATGTTCTTCAGTGGCGAGCTCAGACAACTCCAGATCATCCACTCTTCCTTCTATTGAATTCCAAGGTAAAATGCACTTTAGGTTATACTTGGAGATTAAGACCAAAACAAAAGATTATTTAGATTCTAAGAAAATTCCATCTAGAAGTTTTTTCCTGAAATGCTGCAGATCATTTTAATGAAGCAGACAAAAATTGCTAGTTAGTAAGCAGCATAAATTTTTCCACTTATGGAATTTTGCGTCATATGTTTTATTCTGCATCTGGAATTTCAGTGTGCATTCTCCCTAGCTTAAAACATTCCAGTAATTGCATTTCCTGCAGGAACACGACTTTTGTCCTGTTAATGGAAGCCATGATTCAGTCTTCATTCCTGAGCACAGGGGTTAACTGTAAGTCAGAAATTGAGGATTTCCTGATTAGAAGATATGGAGCCTAAGTAAAGCCCTTGGGACAGCTTGGGAGTCAAATTTTCCAGGAGCACTGTCACGCCCTGCAGGGGATACTGGTGCCTTGCCCTGGGCTAGGCTCTGCCCTCAAAAAGAATGGCACATAGATTGACAGTAACAGCCCAGGGACAAATTGGATCTGCCTTGTGCTGTACTGCAGAAAGGAGTCTTCCAGAAAGTCCAGCAGCAGTCTTTGGAAAGTGAAGGATTTGTGTATCTCATTCAGAAGGGCAAAAGAGTTTAGGACATTGTTCAAACTTGCTAACTTTTCTTTTGAGACTGTGCTTTAGCAAAAGAAATTGTTGCAACATAGTTATTGTTAAATTAGTTTATTCTCTCAGAATAAAGAATATTTTGAGGGAAGTTTTCCAGTATGAAGCAGCCCTTTCCCAGGTCACTTTGTTCAGGCGAGTTTTACCCTTGACATGGAGACTCTGCAAAAACACAAAACTTGGGCACAAAGAAGTTACCTGTTGGTGAGCACCTGTCTTAAACAGCTGGGGACTAATGAGCTACCGTGCTGTATGTTGGTGTGTTCACATGTCTCCAGGAGAAACCCTTTCAGTTTACATCTTTCCATATCAATATCCAAGGCACTGAGCTGCTGCTGCTCCTTTAAAGGTTTCTGCTGTCACTTGTCTCCTGTGCAGGGTACTGTAGCCAGCACTGCCTCGTGCATCCAGCTGCACAAGAGGGCAGAGAGAGTGGCAGTGGCACTGCTGGAGAAGGGACGGCTGAACGTTGGTGACCACGTGGCCCTGGTTTACCCTCCAGGTAAAGCAACACAGACAGCAAAACCCACAATCACACAGCACAAGGAAAGAAGTTCTGTCCATTAATTGGATTGGAATAATTTTTGCTAGCTCTTAAATGCAAAACATTTTAAACTGGGTGTGGATTTGAAGAGACACTTGTGAGAAATCTTTGTCTGTTAATAACATAAATCAGTGTGTATTTTGATTTTGGTGAAAGAGTTCAGCCTATTGATCTGATAAAAATGGCTTTAATTTCACAAATGTCCTTTCCAGGAGTAGATTTGATAGCAACTTTCTATGGCTGTTTGTATGCTGGCTGTGTTCCCATCACTGTCCGCCCACCTCATCCACAGAACCTTGCTACCACTCTGCCCACTGTCAAAATGATTGTAGAGGTAGGTATGAGACATTCCTGTCCTCGTGCTTTTGGGGAGTGGTGAATGGTTGATGCAGCCTGACAAATTGCTTTGCCTTGGTCAGTGTAAAATAAGCTAGAAAATAAATATTCAGTGTGCTGTGGGTGAGTCTGTAATGACTTCTTCTTTAAATTTATTTTAAATGGTCTTTGGAAGTTGTGATTTATTTTGCTTTGTTTGCTATTATTTTCTTCATCTCTTCATCCTGCTGGTTATCTCATCTGCATGACTTTGAGCATGCACTCCCTGGTTTTATCAATGCTCTTAATGCTTTGCCTTTTGCAGGTCAGTAAGTCTGCATGTATATTGACCACCCAAGCTATAATGAAACTGCTCAGATCCAAGGAGGCTGCAGCAGCTGTAGATATTAAAACATGGCCCACTATTTTGGATACAGGTACAGTAGCCAAAAATGGAAATAGTTTGAAGAGTGATATATTTATTTTGCTACACCACAACTACTTGACTGAGTAGATGTGTTGTGCATTGCACTAAAATAGCTGTTCAGAAACTATAGGGAGGATCTGATGATAATGCTGCAAAGATACATTTTTTGTCCTGTGCTTGTTTCCCAAAATAATATGGTACTCTCCTCTACTTACTTATTTGAAATAGATGATATGCCTAAAAAGAAGCTGGCTAATGTTTTCAGACCCACGTCTCCAGATATGTTGGCATACTTGGACTTCAGTGTGTCTACTACTGGTATATTAGCAGGAGTAAAGGTACAGTAACAAGAGACAATCATGTTTTATTCCTTTGCATTTATAAAGAAATATGTAAAACCCTTTTTCTAGAAGAAGGTCCCTGAGAGGTCCTGTTTTGCTCTTGCAGATGTCACACGCAGCTACAAGTGCCTTATGTCGCTCGATAAAGCTCCAGTGTGAGCTGTACCCATCCCGACAGATTGCCATCTGCCTGGACCCCTACTGTGGCTTGGGCTTTGCACTCTGGTGCTTGTGCAGGTAAGGCTCTAGAGCTCTGGGTCTCCTCATGTGTGCCTAGCCTTCTCTAGAACCCCAGGGAATGGAGTGGGTGAAACTTGTTGGAACCCTGAAGCCTGGGAGTTTTAAACTTTCTGTGCTTTCTGGCATTGACCCCCAAAAGAGCACTGCTTTTGACTTGAGGCTGTGGAGAAGGCTTCCAGATTTGAGTGATGGAGTTAGAATCACTGCTGTGTAGTTTGAATAGAAGGGTGTAATATCACATGGTGAAGGGTTTGGAATTTGGGGTTTTAGAATGTAGTAATAGGTATGGGACAAGATGGGCATTGTCGCTTTCTTCCTCCTTGTTCCTTCTTCTTCATGATTTTAGGTAGTAGTTTTTTGTTGGATAGAAAGTACTGCAGTACAGGTCACAGCTGTTTGGTTATTGGGTCAAAAGTATAAATAATATAGATGTTAGCTCTTAATTGGATAGTTAGCCTTTAAAAGACCTTGTAACCAGCTAGATACATCTCCATTTTCTCGGTTTTGGCTTGTTAGCTAGAAGTGTTGCAGAACTCTCTGTACTATAAATAAAATTTAATAAACAACCAAGTCCAAACAAGAAAATCTGTCTCTCGAGTTTCAGTCCTGACTCTGAATGAAGGCAGAGGAAAAAAGAAGATAAGTCACTAATATGTGGTGCCACTAATAGAAACTGTCAAAGAAACCCAAATTAACCTTTTTATCAGTAGTTTAGAAAACACCTTTTGTGGTAAGAAAATCCATGTAAGTCAGTTAGTTACTTGAGTAACTTCAGATTTGCAATGGATTGGATTGGATACCAAATTCAGGGAAGAAAAAAAAAAGGGCTCCACTGTCTGTTTCACATTGATTTAGTAAATCCTTTTAAAGTCTTTTGAGAATAAACCATATGTTTTGACAAGACCTTTAAGGTGTTCACTGCAAGATTGGTATGCAGTAAGAAATACTGCTAAAGTAAGCACTTAAATGTTTCTTAAAATGAGTGAGTCTTGACTTGATTCAGCCAGATACCTACTCTAATGCAAAACATCTCACAAAGCTGCAAATTTTTTTTGCCTCTTAAAACTTTTTTGCCTTTTAAAATGTCATACGCACTAATTAATAGAATTTCCATGTTCCTATTGCTTCCTCTCCCCAGTATATATTCAGGTCACCAGTCCATCCTGGTGCCTCCTCTGGAGCTGGAGAGCAATGTGTCTCTGTGGCTGTCTGCTGTCAGCCAGTACAAAGTGCGTGTCACCTTCTGCTCCTACTCTGTGATGGAGATATGCACCAAAGGCCTTGGGACACAGACTGATGCTCTCCGGGTGAGTGCGCTTCATTTTTCCACATACTGACATCAACATACATGTATCTTCCTAAAAACTTCATTTTGGCTTGGAGAAGATTCAGTTTTAAGTGTTCCTGTGAGAGCCTTCCACCATTATGACTTGATTTTTGGGGAGTGTTGAGACTGCTGGATGATTCAGCTTCTATGTTTCTGGTGGAGGGAAAAAAAAGAAGTCTTACATTTTCAGTTTTAGTTATTTGTGCAACCTCTGTGCTGCTGGGTGTTTTTGAGATTTTGGGCAAAATACATAGCAAGCCTATCAGTTTGTTTGTCTGAGACAAGGAAAAAATCCAACACCAAACAAAAAAAATCCCAGACAAAACACACACCAACAGAAGGAAAAATCCCAAAGCCCCACCAAACACAAAAACACCTCACCCAAAACAGCCAAAAGAAAAAGCCCCCCCAAAACTCAGCAAATCTCACTTACTTTCAGATATCACTTGATATCAAAAGTGTTGAGTTCTAAAATGGATATATAATCTTCCCCAGTCCTGGAAGTGTTCCAGGCCAGGTTGGATGGGGCTTGGAGCAGCCTGATCCAGAGGAAGGTGTCCCTGCCCATGTGGGAGGGTTGGAATGAGATGAGCTTTAAAGTCCTTTCCTTCCCACTCAAAGCATATGCTATGTGATTCTTTGATTCCTAACAACATCAGTTACACTCTAATACATCTATTTATTTTTGAGGGAAATCTCTCAACTCGGATTTAATTTCCTTAAAGAGGAAAGAGCATTCCCACAGCTGTAGTAACTCAGCTGCTCAGGACTTCCACTGGCAATGTGTGGCAGCTCCTTCACAAAGAAGTGGTTGTATTGTGTGCTTTCGATCGAGAAAATAAAACTTGTCCCTCTGTTCCACTGGATGTCACCAAAGGGAATCCTGGCCCACAGCCAGTTGCTCCAGGTTCACATTCATATTAAGAGGAGCTGGTGATGTCTGGGACACCTAAACTGTGCAGTGCTGGGAGCCAGCAGGTCTCTGGCAAGCCCAGCCCTGTGACAAAATGACATTTCGAGGGTTTTTCAGCCCAAAATGCTGAGTGACTGTGTTGCAGCTCCACGATGTCAGTAGTGTTAATCCATGTCTTACTCTAGTGCTTTTAAAGCTGTTCTGTTGCACAAATAGAAGGGTTTCTTTCTAGAATTGCTGCCTTTGAAGTGACAATGTTTGTTCTCTCCCCCTGCCCTCCCAGATGAAGGGGGTTAACCTGTCCTGCGTGCGCACCTGCATGGTGGTGGCAGAGGAGAGACCAAGGATCACCCTCACCCAGTCTTTCTCCAAGTTATTCAAAGACCTGGGCCTCTCTGCTCGTGCAGTGAGCACCACCTTTGGGTGCAGGGTCAACGTAGCAATTTGTTTACAGGTGAGATTCAGCTGCTTCTTCCTTACACAGAATATCTGGGAGCTTGGTAGAAAATCATGTTCAGCTGAATGGATTTTTTTTTCTGATGAGCTAGAGCTCCACTGCTTGCTTGCTTCATCACCAAGTTATTATTTTAAGCTTTTTAATAAGATGTTCGATATGATGCTGATCCAGAGGGTCAGTATTAAGAAACTTTTTTTGCTTCCTACTACACAGGAGAAGTATTAAATAAACAGCTTCCTATTCATAAATATTCCATGTTACAAGCAGTGCTGTTTCAGCTCTTGTGTGATTCAGTTTTTGTCTTGTTTTGTATAATGTGGAATTAAATGGAAGACAGAATTTCACAAATAAGACCCAGGAAAATTGACACAGTTGGCAGGGCTTTTTTATTTTTATAGATCTCAAGTGAATATTAGCAACATGCAGATACTTCTGTCTCACCTTGTGTGAGAGCTGGACTTCTTTTTTTACTTAAAAGTGTGAAATTGGAAGCTTTGAGAGGGAAGATACACCCATAAAGTATCAGCCATGCTTCACAGTCTGGAGATAATGACATGCTGTGGGCCAGAACCACCTTTGATAGTTTAGTATTCAGCTGATAATAATCTTTTATATGTAATTTAACCAGATGAAGTCTAACTTTTCATAACAAGGTATTTCTTTTCCAGTCAGGAGATTTAAAAAAATACATACATAATACATAGATACATGTTCCAAAACTTACCTGAAAAAATCAGGTATTAAGTAAGCATGGACTAGAAAATGGAAAAGTACACTGGAGTTTGGAGGATGCTCAGTTTAGTAAATAAAGTGCTCAGGTTTCAGATGAGTCTGTGTAGCTTTGTATGTGGGGAATATTTTAGGGTGCACATGGATTAAGTATGTGTAATTTTAAATTTAATTTCCAATTTTATTGGTATGGATCACAGTTAATAAAATAGGATTCTATGAAAATTGCTGCTGTACTTCTGCAAAAGTTTGTTTTTCCTTTTTTTTTTCCTCCTGGTGCCCACTACATGAAGAAAAGCCTTTTTAGCTCTCAGAATGTATTACAGTGTTCTAAGTTTCCTACAAAAGAGATATTCTGGGACATAAGTTACTTAAATATGTTGCCATTCACGATTGTTTCCTTAGTTACTATAGTTTCTTTCACAGTTAAATGAGAAAGGATTTTTAACAAGACCAAGCTAAATGGCTATAAAGAAATAATGTCAGAGTGATTTTATGAATCAATGGGTGGAAAAACAGGAAGGTTACACATGAAATCAAGATGACTGCAAATTAAGATTTTAAATTCGTTGAATTAAACATTTCAGCTGCCAAGTGTGAAAGAATAGCTTTCCAAATTGCCTGTGTGAATAAAAATTTCAAAAGGCAGTTTGGGATAAAGGGGTGGGGAACAGTTTTTCTGCAGAATACTGAATGGCAACATAAAAAGTACTTGAAATAAACCCAGTGAGGAATACAGGACTGCTGGGCAGTTAAGCTTCCCCTTCATTTTGCCTTTTTCATCTCTGTTTTCCATTCTTGAGCCCCTTTTTAGTGGGAGGGTTTTCTACCCCTTTTCCCCCATTATTCCAAAGTGATACCTCCGTTAGACTTTTAAAATTGGATTTAAATGAATGTAAATGAATGACCAAACTTCTGATACAAATTAGCAGGCAGATAAATGCACATCTTCCAACCCTGCTGAACTGGTTCACTAAGAAGGTGTTTCTGAAGCTGCAAACAGTCTTACAGAGGGAGAAGGGATTTATTATGAAGCAGTGTATGAGTTGTTGTAGTCCTCTTTTGTTAATTATCTGAGACTTGCATGTTTCCAAAAGAACTGCCTAAAAGTGCCAAGCTCTTAAATAATCTGAAATGGAAATTTTCTTTTCATTCTAAAACTGTAAGTTTTGTTTTCTGTCTTACTGTGTGTATCTTATGTTTCCAGTGCCTCTTTGTTTGTATTTTCTTTTTTTCCCCTTTCTCTCTGTTTCCCACACTTTGATGGCCTCTGTTACTTCTGTTTGTGGTCCTGCTGTCAGCCAAACAGGCTGGGCAAGCTGGCTGAACAGGTATAGTGATGCATGTGTGCTTGTCACGTCCTAAAGTCCATCTGGTTCTGCAGTGTTAGGGACTAGGCCCACATAGGTTTGTGCTTACATCCTTTTGCACTGGCTGTGTGGGTTTTAGAGCAGGTGCTTACTCAAATAAAATCCTAAAAGCTGAATTCTAAATTAAAAAATTTTGCAAACTTAGACTTACCTGTACTATATACTTCACTTGTGCATTCATTGACTAATTCCATAAAAAGCAAAGGCTCTACAGTACTCACTGTAGAAAGGGGGGCTGCTTTATTTCTTGTACATTAGGGAAGTGCTTTGTAAGTGTCAGTAAAAAAGGGAGAGAAATCTGAATTTATGTGGCTGTGAGAACGAAAGCAGGGTGTTGTGGCTTCTGTTGAATTTGTTTCTTCCTCCTTATTCTTAGGGAACAGCAGGACCAGATCCAACAACAGTCTATGTAGATATGAGAGCACTTCGGCACGACAGGTACGGTCTGTGTTAAAGCATTAACTCTTCAATGTGCAGAAGAAACTTCAGCCTCATTGCATTGGTTTGTTGAAACATCCTTGGCAGCAGCCAAGTGACTCCCTGCCATATTACATCCCTGTGCTGTGCAATTCCAAGAAATCTGCTCTCTGAAAATCATTTAGGTAGTAGAAGTAGCACAGTTAGAATCTCCCTTAGTCTTTTTTTTTTTTTCCCTTCAAGTCAAAACAACTCTGTTCCCTCAGCCTTCCCTGGGCTACACTGTGTCACTTAATGCCACTCAGTCTGCTTGCTCTTTGCTGTTTGTAATTCCTACTGGTGCTCTGCCATGACTTAGTGTGACAAGTAGAGGTCCAGGAGAATCCAGAAAAGAAGGTGAACTTAAAATGCTGGTGGGACTGCGACCTTCAGGCTTCCTTGGGGAAAGTTACTCATCTTTCCAGGGAGCAGAGTTACAGATTCTTGAAAGAAACGTGTTACATGGGAATGCTAATAGGGAAGTTTTGAAGACAGCTAGAAACTTGTAACTGTAAGTTGTAAATAAATGAGAATAACTGAGTGAATTTGGGTTGCTCAGTCAGTGCAGCTAAGGATGGAGTAGCAGTGGATATACTAGAAGACATCTGTTTCACTTCTGTTTAAGTTCTTGTCTTGGTTAAGTACAGTCATTACCATCTCTTAGGCAGCAGATTGAAGAAAGTTCCCTGAGAGAAAAAGGAAAAAAAGAAAATAAGAAAAAAAAAAGTCCTAACTTCAAACAGTTCTTAAAGCCTTGTACAAATGTATCCTCTTATTTTCTCAGGGTGCGTTTGGTAGAGAGAGGTTCTCCACACAGTCTGCCACTTATGGAGTCTGGGAAGGTGAGAGACTGACTGTGATCCTTCCTCCTCACAGAATCACAGAGTGATTTGGGTTGGAAAGGACTTTAAAGCTCATCTCATTCCAGCCCCTCTCTGCCACGGGTGGGGGGACACCTTCCACTATCCCAGGTTGCTCCAAGCCCTGTCCAACCTGGCCTTGGACACTTCCAGGGGTGAGGCAGCCACAGCTTCTCTGGACAACCTCTGCCAGGGCCTCAGCACCCTCACAGGGGAGAATTTGTTCCCAACATCCACTCTACACCTCCTGTTTCAGTTTAAAGTTATTATGGCACTTGTTATGTCCTCATGGCCCTCACCTGGGTGGGGAGCTGCATCACCTGCATCTCAATAAAGAATATGTGGGACTAGCTTGGCTAATCAGGAGAACAGGTTATGATTGAGTAGTTAAAGTGAAGTGCATGACATGAAGCAATGGGATAAATTGCTACCACCAGAACAAATCTGAGGCCTTCATGTGGAAGGTATTTTCTAGGTCTGAAACCAGTGCTGAAGCTGCAGAATGGCTGCTCTGAGTTAAAATTATTTAACAAATTACACAACAATGGTAGGAAGAGATGGTTGGTATCTGCGGTGCAGGAAGGAGGAGTAAGGGAAGCACAGACTGTTGACTTCTGATTAACTTTTCTTTTAATGAATTCATTTTCTTAACTCCTGTTTGCTTCTTATTCAAGATTCTTCCAGGAGTAAAGGTCATCATAGCACACACAGAAACCAAGGGACCTCTGGGAGACTCACATTTAGGAGAGGTAAAGGTTTGGTACTGTTGTACTGTGTGATGTGATACATTGGCACCTCCTGTTAGATAAATGCCTTCCTTCCCCTGAGTGGGACAGTAGGATAACCCTGGTGTGGCACATGAATGAACCCCACAGAGAGCAGCACTGTGTGCATTCCTGCACATGTGGCTGCACAGCCCCAGGTGAGGCCAGGACACTGGTCTGTGTCTGCCCAGCAGCTGGAGCAGGTAGGGATGTGCTGCCATCAGTGAGCAGCAGCAGTAGGTAATTTGCTGCTTGCTTTAACCTTTGTTTTATAGGCATCTTTTGTTGTGTAGTAAGATGTCCAGCTAATAGGTTAGCAGATGTTCCTTTCCAGTAAGCCACATGCCTGATTGATTTTTTTATGGCCTTTACCATCCCCCAATTACATGCATATAAAACTTCTTTTCTCTGGTCAGAAGTTAATGATTTCAATAAAAATGGCATTTTGGAGTAGTCAGAATTGTCAGTGAAACGGATTTTTTAAATCAATTAACGATGCTGTCTGTGTCTGGCAAAATATCCCATGTTTACTCCAGTTTGTATTTGGTTTATCCTGCAGATATGGGTGAGTAGCCCACACAATGCCACTGGTTACTACACAGTGTATGGAGAAGAAGCACTGCACGCTGATCACTTTACTGCTCGCCTGAGTTTTGGGGACACCCAGACCGTGTGGGCTCGCACCGGGTACCTGGGATTCCTGCGCAGGACAGAGCTCACAGATGCCAGTGGAGGTGAGAGCAAACACCTGCACCCACAGGGGCACTTGTGTGAGGCTCCATGGGGAAGCTGAGCCAGCAAAGATTGGGCTGTCCAGCAAGTTTATGCTGACTCCCATCACAAAAGACTCCTGAATTAAGGAGGAGATGTTCTGTCATTCAGCAGGTTCAGGGCATGCACAGACACCAGTGATTTTGCAGTCTTTCAGAGGTGTAGAGGAGAAACTTTCCAGTATAGAAAATAAATTGTAAACTTTGGGGGTTTTTTGATCTAAGCCAAGATGTCTTAAGTTTGGGAGAAGTTTATCTTCCATCTGCTCTGTTTTCTGTACACAGTGGATATAGCTTTTGATTATCATATACTTTAAGAAATAAATCTCTGAACATTCTAAGGACAGGAGTTTGAATGCTTGTAACTTAGTAACAAATGTATATTGCTACTTTTCTGTGATTGGACTTAAATGAATCATGGTGTCTACATGAATAGTGTCAGTGTCCCAACTGCTGCCACTGAATAATAATAGCAAGTTTTTGTGCCTTGTAGCTTTCTGAAAAATCACATATCACAGAGATTTTTATCGCCATAGAACAATGTCAGTTGTCCTTTAGTTTTTAAGAGACTTTGTGCAGTGAATTAACCTACAGTATACATGAAATAGAGCTTCCCAGCATGATCTTCACTTCCAGTGACACAACTGAGCAAGACTATAAAATAGTTAACAAAAAAAAAGCAAAATTGAACTGAACAGTTACAAGGATGGATGTGGAGAGTGTGTCCTTCAGGTAGGGTCTAGGAGAGCTTTGCTTATTTAACCTGGCAAAGCTGAGGCTGAGGAGAGGACAGAGTTGTTCTTACTGTGTAAAGTGTGAGATCTTAAAAAGCTGAGTAGAATTTTGCTGGCATGAGGACAAGTGGATATAAGCTAGTGTTAAAAAGAAAAAAAAGAAGTTAAATTTGGGACTTGGAAAAGTAGTTGTGTTGATCAGAGAGTAAAAGTTCTCTGGTAAGAATAGTAGAACAAAAAAATGCTTAAACAGTGGATTTTGCTTGGGTTTATGAACAGAGGTTACATTATATGAGAGACAGGACAGAACTGGATGACCCAGAAATTCTTTTCATTGTGGTTTCAGTTGCTTGGAGTCATAGGCAGAAGTGCTACATGAGCTCTTAATTCTCTCCAAATGCTAGCTTGTATTCTAGACTCTTTCCCCTAGGAAGCATTGGGAACATCTTAGAACATCAGGAATAAGCCCATACGAGTGACTGTGTTTGTGCTGTAGCTGTGCTGATGTTGAAATGTGTGTGCTGTATTGCAGAGAGGCACGATGCCTTGTATGTGGTGGGCTCTCTGGATGAAACACTGGAGCTCAGAGGAATGAGGTACCACCCCATCGACATAGAAACCTCTGTGATCAGGGCACACAAGAGCATTGCAGAGTGGTAAGAACCACAGCATTATTCTTCTGTGTCATTTTATTTCTTCTAAAGCAGAAGAACTTGTAACTTCCTTGGCTGTGTCAAAATGTAAACATGTGGGTGTGGTAAACACATCTCAAGGATTTTGTGGATGATGTCTTCTCACATGTATTATTCCCATTTGGCCCTAATGAGTTATGCATATCATTGGCTGTAGGTCCTCTGCAGCCTCAAAGCATTCAGGTTTAGTTGTAAGCTTTGGGAAGTCTTGTCTTTCTTCTAATAATCTCTTTTAACAAGGTGATAAAAAGCACCTATTTTGTCGAGGTGTTTTTCCCTCCCCATTAACACATGTGTCATGCCCACAGTGCTGTGTTTACATGGACAAACCTGCTGGTGGTGGTGGTGGAGCTGGAAGGCTCAGAGCAGGAAGCACTGGACCTGGTGGCACTGGTGACAAACGTGGTGCTGGAAGAGCATTATCTCATCGTGGGTGTTGTGGTCATCGTGGATCCTGGGGTCATTCCCATCAACTCCCGTGGCGAGAAACAACGGATGCACTTGAGAGATGGATTTTTAGCTGATCAGTTGGATCCTATTTATGTTGCCTACAACATGTGAAAACAGCAAATCACATCAAGGCTAAAGCACCAAAATCCAAGGGGCTTTCCTCATTAATAACATTGGAATCCATGCTCTTGTTTCTAAAAGCTGTTGAAGACCTTAGGAAAATGGAGATACTTCTCTTTACATACAGCCCTTCATCTCCCAGATTGTATTTGCTTTCATAAACCCATTGTAACAGTCACAGCTGTCTTAGGATGGAGAGTTTACTGGAATTCCTGAAGGAAGCTTATTAGAATTATCATGGACCAATTTTATTTTAGGGAGAGGGGCAGAGGGGAGAGAATAATTATGAATGTCAGTACTTGATGCACTGCATAAAAGGACATAGAGTGGGGTGGGGAGAGAACACCAGCTGTGAGGAGGACTCCTGGAAACAGCACCCAAAGTCGTGAGTAGCCATCCAGAGTTCACCCTCCACATGACTGCAGTATACTGGCAGTATCAGGATTGGGGCATATCCTTCAACATTGCACACTCCTCTACCACATTGTGTACTGAAAGGAATTTTGCACATGTTTGAGATTTAAAAATGCAGCCTTTTTATTTTAAATCACTGACTCATCCCTATTCAGAAGAAGCCAATCCGTTCCAATCCTGGATTCAGTGTAACAGTTCTGCTGCTGTTCAGCTTTTTTGTACCAAGCAAAAACAAATACTGTAACAAGGTTACTTAGGGTGCCATGCTGGACTCTCTAATGCTATAAACTTTATAATAAAATACAAAGTAATACCCAGTTTTAAGTACTTGATGCAGGTGCCTTCAGTGCTCTTGCTCCTGTAACTCCATGTCAAAGTTGCTTGTTTTCCTACTGTTAGCTGTTAATTCCTGCCCTGCATAATGCCAAGGATTTGAAAATCCATTCCAAAGCCACTCTGAATGATTTGTATAAGTGTTTACAAAGCATAGGATTACAGAATGTTTTCCCTGAATGTTCTGTGCTAAAACTTGAAATAGTGATTTTTCTTTCCCACCATGGAAAGCCTATTCAGTGTTAGTTAGCTTGAGCTGCTGTCGTACAAACTTCCTTTGTTTTCTTTGGAGTTGTATTTAATCTCTTTTCTTCGGGCTAAAATATCCAGTTGGTTGAGTCACAGTTGGACTAATTAAGGTTTTGAAGTTTCTGCCTGATCTAATACTGCAGTGAACCTAATGCAGAAAGAGAATATGAAGTTATTAAAATAATTCTGTGTTTGAAGGTAGGCACGAGACTAGCAAATAATTATTTTTATAGACTTGTTAAAGACTTGAGAGCTACATAAATTTTTTTAATAATGCACAAGTTTGCAAAAGAGCCAGTTTTTTCTGCAAGGCAATTCTGCCTGGATCAGTGCCTAAGAAAGATGGATGTCAGTCCCCGGATAGATCAGATTTATCCACAGTCAAATAAACTCTGAAATCTTCAAGAAAAAGCTCTCCTTTATAGTAGTTATGGGCCCTGATGGTGTTTACCTGTGGTGTATAATACAGCTGCATACTCTGACTGTAATTATGTACAGAACTTGTGTAACTTATTGTTTGAGTCCAGCAGTCTCCAGCAGTGGACTGTGGGACACCCCTCCTACCAAAACAGCTGGCAAAAGGAGACAACTCCCTAACCCCCAGTTCCATGTTGTAGTTTTTTAGCAAATAAAGCACTGTAAGACTTTTGTATTGAGATACTGATGAAAGTGATACAAGTTGCCTTGTAAAGTAAAACTTAAAAAAAAAAGCTTATTAAACATTTCAAAACAGCTCTTGCCAATCTCACTTGATGAATGCTGAAGCTTAAGCTCTTAGGTCAAAACCTTGGCTTAGCACAGTTCTCACTCATACTACAGACAGTTTAATGCCTTAAGAGCTTTTTCTGCCAAGTTTCACTGCAATTGCTTTGCAGGTAAAGCAGTTGTAAAGCCTGGATGCTCCTGAATTTCCTGTGTTTTGAACCTCTGCCAAGCTGCAATGCTGACATCACTACATCATCTATGATATCACTGACGATGCCCTCCTGCAACTTCATCAGGCTGACCCACAGCAACTGCTGCGCTTCTGAAATTCTCCAGAACTGTCAGGGTAAAGAAGGTTCTCTCTTCAGGCTCTCCCCCTTTGGCCCAGTAAGTCCCATGGGCCCCTGTGTCCCCTGGGAAGGAGAGATGAGAATGAGAGGGAGTGTTGGGTGTGAGAAGGGCTGGGGAGGGCAAGGGCCATACTCAGAGGATCAGGGATGCCCTGGAAAACATCAGCTCAGGCCCCCATCCTGCTGCTGTCACAGCCCACTGCCATCCCTGTCCCACAGTGCCATCCCTGCAGCTCCACATCACATGGTAGGCAGTGGCTCCCAGCACACCAACCCAAGTGACACGGGCAACGTTGCTCCTGGATGCCTGCACCTCCAGCTGGGTCACCTTCCCCACCTGCTCTGGCACTGTGACACCAAGAGGGCCACTGTCACCCAGCTCCACAGCAAATGGCACCAGACACTGGTGTCAGGCAGGGGTTACCTCACCTATCCATCCCATGGCAGTGACAGGGCTGCCCTCACGGCCATCCACAATGGCTGAGACACTGACAGTGTAGACAATGTTGGCGTGCAGCCCCTCGATGGTGGAGGAGGTGGGGTCAGCAGGGGGGAAGCGGGATTTCTTCAGACCTAAGAGATGGCTGAGATTGGAAGGGCTCCAGCACTGCCACCACAGCATCCCACGGTCCATACACTCACCATCACTGCCTTGCCATGTCAGCAGGTAGCCCCTGGCACCTGGTAGCCCTCGCCAGGTGACCCACAGCTGACTGGGACCAGCCTCTATCACCTGCAGTTCAGAAATGCTGCCCTCCTCTGATACTCTGCACCACCCCATAGCACCACAGTGTCACCTTGGGGAGTCCAAAGGGACCCCACAGCCAAGCTGCCACCCCAAGGGGTTGCAGGGGGATAGAGGACAGATGCATGCCAGAGTGAGAACGTGCAGTACCAGAACTCCTGGCACCAAACCCTGATGTGGACTTACTGAGGTGGATGGTGAGAGTGGCAGCATTGCCTTCCTGACTGCCTGCTAGTGCCAAAACACACACCAGGCAGGGGATGGCCTCCTGGAGATCACCAAGCTCCAGCCCCGTCAGCTGGTAAGTATTGGTGCTGCTGGGGAGAGACTATGGCATCTTGGAGCCTTTGCTGTTTTTCTCACTTTGAATTCCAGCCAAGCATTGTGCCTCACATCCAGAAAGTGCTGTGTGTGACATGTTTAAAGCACGCTGGATTTCAATGCTAAAGCAACTTGCCTTCCTTGAAACTAAGGAGGATGGGATTCAAAAATCTGTGATACATCTTAAATTGAATGAGTGTGACCTTGAAATCCCAGCTCATAGGAAGAGTATAAGGGCCATTTTTAGGTTGGTTGGTTGCTGGATTTTTATGTGATTTGTGGGAGTAGAAAATGTACTAACCAGGCAATTCTAAGCCCTGTCTCCTAAACTAACATGCTGCTGTCACTGGCTTACTGGGCCTCAGTGCACTGAGGGAATGCTGTTGAAACTTTCAGAGTGACCTGGCGTCCCTCCTACCACACAGGTGACACCAGACCAAGCTAAACTGGCAGAAAAGTCTCTCCATGTCTCTGCACTGCCCAGGGACAGAAGAGCTGCTCACAAATGTGGCACCCATCAGCACCCCAGGACAGAAAAAAGCTTGTCTATTAATACTTACGTAATCGTTAATACCTAGAGTATATAGTGCACACTACAAGTTTAATTTAAAATGCTCCTCTTCTAGCAAATAGCTTTTCACTCATGTTCAAAATAACATCAGGGATTATTTGGAAAAGATACAGTAATTTTATTTAAGAATTAAAGGATTAATTTGGTACTTATTTCATAAACTAGGCTTAGGTCACTCACCAGTTCAGCGCTGGCTTTGTTCAGTAAGAGCAAAATGTTTTTTAGATGGTGCTAAAATTCGATGGGGATAATATCTTTGACTTGTGTCTCATCCCACTGGTCCTCAGTAGGGAGAGCTGTGATCCTTCTCTTGCACAGTTTATATGAACAGAGGGAACTCTAGAAGTTCACTGACATGGGTGTTGTATTTGAGGTTTAATAGTCTGTTTATTTTTGGTTTAAATAAAAAATTGTTATAGTGAGTCTGCCTGAAATGAGGTTCATGCAAGTATCCACTTGTCCATGGATGCCAAAACCTTAAGATAATTTATGGTAATACTTGCCTAAGGGGAGTGATGGAGGATGAGCAACTTGGTTTTATTTTTCTGTCTCTATACAACCCACCTGCAACAGATTTTTAATAATTGCCAAATTCCTGTTACTTAGGTGTTGTTTTCATCCATGTTTTCCTGTGGCTGAATCTCAGCTGGATTCAGCCAGGAACTAGCTCACCTCTGACTGCTCTGCTTGTAGGTGCCAGGGAACCTGCACCCTGCAAAGCTGCTGTGTGTGCTGGGACTGTGAGTGTAGCCCTGCAGAGGCACAGGCAGTTTCTTCGCCCTCCCACCCAAATTCCTCTGCTTTCATTACTTTTTTTTGTCCCAGTTCAATGACTGCTGACTTTTGTCTCATGGCCTGGCAGAGCCTGGGGCCATACACACCAGAGAGACAAAGAAACAGGCTGGCTTTTCTCCCGGAGCCTGGTATGAGAGCCCACATTGTGAAGGAGACAGGCAGAGGGCTGAAGTGTTTTGCTCAGCCTTGGACACTGTAAAACCCCCTTGCTTCTTCAAACATATCAGCCCAAAGCTCTGGCAAGAAAACCCTGACCCTGAGGAAAGAAACCCCAAGGTTGCACCCTCCTGTTGAAGATCAGAACATGAATTTTAAAATAACAGAAGGCTCTTCGGGCAGCACTGAGAGCACAGCCATCTCACAGCCCCACACCCATATCCAGACCTCCTGGACTGTCACAGGCTGGGCTAGGGATGACCCAGGCCAGGAGAGCAGTCTTTGCAAAGGATATGAGCCTGGACAAGGATCAGGAAAGTCTCTTGGAACTGCTCATTAGCAGAGGCAGAAGAGGGTCAAAGTTTCTGGTGTTCACATCTGATCTTGCCGCTCCTTCCTATCCTATTAGCACATCATTGCAGATCATCACATGTAAAATACAGAAGTCAGAATGATTTGGGGTGAAATGGACAGCAAGAATGATCAGGAAAGAGAATTTACAGACTATTTCAAGTTTTGATCTGTCAATGTTACTTTTTCTGTTCCATTTTAAGGAAAGGTCACTTTCTGGGATAACATCAGAAAATGGTTTAAGGAGATGAGCTAGGACCTTGTCTCTGACTAAAAACAGTTTGCTTTAATGCATTTCTTGGCTGAGGACTGAGNAGTGAAATGGACAGGAAGAATGACCAGGAAAGAATTTAAACACTATTTCAAGTTTTGATCTGTCAATGTTACTTTTTCTGTTCCATTTTAAGGAAAGGTCACTTTCTGGGATAACATCAGAAAATGGTTTAAGGAGATGAGCTAGGACCTTGTCTCTGACTAAAAACAGTTTGCTTTAATGCATTTCTTGGCTGAGGACTGAGCTAGAGTTCTACCAGATCAAATTGCTATCAACAAAATAAATGCCATCTCTTTCCTGCTGACAGAGAGCCCCATTTATAGCCAGCTTTTATAGGAATGCATGTACTCTTGGAAAAAAGCAAATAGTGCAAAATTGCTGACAAACTACCTCCACACCAGAAACACCACTGCCTAAAAGCATCCCTGCTGTCCCTGCCAGTCCCACCAGAGCACAGATAACTGGTGTAGTTTGCAATGTCCTAAATGCAAGAATTTCAGTGGTCAGGTAAATATTTAAAGTCGACATACTCAGTCTTAACGCTGGGGAAATTATTTTTCCCCAAACCAGTGTTTGAGCCTGTTACAAAAGCTTTTGTGAGCTAATGTAAGGAAATGATATCAATGTAGACGAGTTTCTTTTACACCAGTATGTGAAAAGGTTTTTTAAGTAACATGGTCGATGTTGTATCAGAAGATTTGGAAACACAGGGACTGCCAGGGAATATGTCTGTCCAGCAACAGAGTTTAGATAAAAGTGCATTTAATGCCAGTTCTTGGTGGCTGCTGGGGCTGGCAGGGGACTTGTGAACAAGTTTGGTATCAAGACCCTATTTAAAAATAAATAAAGAATTTAAGTTTGAGATAACTTTTCAGTTTCTAAAAATACAATATTTTTTTCTAGTGTGACTCAGTATACAAACAATAACTCATCTTTTTCTGAGTTTTGCATGTTGATTTACACTTCTCAGAATTGCTTCAAAAATATTCACAGTTTCACTTGTCTTTGGTGTTAGGTGGATATTTCTTGAACGTTTCAACATTTCTTGAATGATACACACAGAAGAGTATAAGGCTTATGCTCACGCTTACTGCAAAACGTATTTTCATTGATGCTTTCACTCCTGTGATATAAATGCAGCAGCAATGCACAAGCAGCAATGGTCTCAGGTTGGCAAAGTATTTTGTTGGTGGTATGTTTGGTGAAGCTGAGTGAATTGAAATAACCTTATTTTCCCTGTCTGGCCTGACTCTATGATCTTAAAACAGTAGAAAGCAGAAAAAGTGTGTTCAATGTCAATAGTGTGCTCCCAATGACCTGCTGTAAACATAGTGAAAAGATCAGGAGT
>VZTT01069637.1:0-22713 GCA_013400855.1 Buphagus erythrorhynchus
AAAGTGCCATGAGGCACCTTGTTGTTAAACAAGTCATAACACTCTCAAATTAACTGGAGAAAAATTGATTCCTTGTGTGACAATGATCTCTTGGTGTAAACTCATCCTCATGGTGAGCCATCACAGTGGACAGCTCTCTTCCTAGAAAGATGCAACCTTTGCAGCCAGCAGAGGAACAAACACAATGCAGTGTCCAAGCTCCAAGCTGCATCCCAGAGCCCCACTGCACAACAAAGAGCACAGTACAGCTTGCAGCAAGACCCTTCTTGGCAAGTTTCCATTCCAGAGATCTCCTAAATCAAAGACATTTACACTGATGTATGCAGTCCCTCACTTCCATTATTGATCATCATGACTAATCACAGCAGTAAGTTTAAAACAAGGAGGGCTTTAAAACACCCAAATGGACCTCATGATTAAGATTTTGCTGGTATTTTCAATTTCAGAACTACTCACATCTCAGCTCTGCTCCTGTCCTAAACATCCCTTAAGACTCTGCTGCCCAGCCAGCTACTCCTTACCTTCCTTATCACAGCTTTACCAGATTTCTTCCCCACCCTTAACAGCATTTTCACAGTGCTTTGGTTTTCCAGCTACGGTTTTCAGAAGTGCAGCTCTCAGTTAAACTTTTGCATAATATTAAAGCCCTTTTCAGATATGTAATATGAAATTAGTTTGAATCCAACTCGGGAGGAAACAGGATACACCGGTTTAGTAAAGTACTATTCCAGACAAGCAAGACACTGAATAAAGATTTTTAAAAATAACATCCAGAAATTCTCCCATAAACTGAAAAAAAATTAGTATAAGGATGGGAAGTTCTGCACACTGGACAAGTTGGGGTTGGATCACAGGCAAAGGAAGCCAGGACCTTGACAATAACCTTCCAATCCCAAGTATTTGATTTCTTTCTACTACTGTAACACTCCATGAGATAACTCGCAAAAGCAGTTTTCCACACATCTATTACTCAAAAGTGAACACTTTGAATAACAAATGGACAATATTAGATATTATTAACATTTCCTGCCAACACAAACTCCTCAGAAACTGAGAAATCCTAAAGGACAAGCCTACCTAACTAGGGGGACATATCAGGAAATCTAAATTCATCACTTATTTTAAGTACTTATCACAACAACATTCCTCTAAGATTCCAAAGCACACGATTCCAACACAAGCTCCCACCCAGTAATGAGAAAACAAATAGATAAAAGACTACTGTTAATTGAGGGTTTAAACTGGTCATTCCACCTCCTGTGACCCATATCAAAAACCCTTCTTAACAGCCCAGGAGTCAAATTCAAATACTTATTATGTCAGATTGGCTATGCTAGAATATTTATGTTTTAAGCAGTATTAATATCTCAGCTACTTCAGGCAGTGAATCTGATCTTTACTGCAGCTTCCACAACAGATTAATGACTTGGATTCAGTTAACACACACAAGCTTAAAACTTCCATTACTTCAAAGCATAAACTTGAGAAGGACATGCAGCCTCTTGGTCTTGTCATAAGCACTGATATCAGCACCAAGAGGACAGGACTTCCTCAGAGGAAGGCACTGCTGGACAGCACTGGCCTAAGACAACAATCTGTATTGCCCAGCAGCCAAGAGCTTTGATGTTCCCTCTGTGAAAAAAGTCAGGTGGGTCTCTGCTCCTGAGGGCTGGAGCTCAGGATGAGATGATATGATGGAGAGGGATGCTGAGCTGATGTATCCTGCTCTAAGTGATTCCTGATTGCAGTCCAGGCCTGTTCTCCAAGGCTGGGCCCAGTGAGGATGCTCTGGGTCTCAGCCATAGTTTACCTGTGGTTTTGCACCCACAAATCCCTTGATTATCTATGAACTAATGAACTCTATAGCATCTCATTCACCAAGTACCTTGCCATAGTTAACAGCAAGTAAGCTTCTTTGAGAATGATTGGAAAGAAGAGAGGTTGGCAGAGACCTGTCACATGCGTTATTTCCCAAATTGCCCAAAAAGGGGAGAAGAGGAGGAAAGCTCTCTGTATTTTCTTCTAATTCCCTAAATGGAAAAGTATCTTTCTTGTGTCATCTTGACACGTTCATTTTAAGAAATCATACTCAATTGTCATGTTAGCAACAAGTCTGAGCAGAAACCCTGATTAGCTAAAATGGAAACAAAGATCTGGTTGTGGAAATGTTCCTTATTTCACAGAGAGTAAAAGACACTTTCACTCCACCTTCAACAAAGTACAGATTGGCTTGCCACTCTCAAAAGCACTGTACCAATGCACCTGTTCCCACAAAACAACCTCAGAACATCTGCATCTTTGTAGTACTGAAGCAACGAGTTGGACACGTTCAGCCAAGTCTCCCACAGTGAAAAAATTCCCTCTCCATCAACACTGCAAGCTGCTGTTTTGCAGATCAAAACAGTCAGCTTCCCCAGATAAGGCAGCTCCTTCCTGGAAATGGAAGACAGAGCTGCATTATCTCAGGAAAGGGAAGATAAAAGGTCACTCTTCACTAAGTGGCAACATTCTCACCTTGAAAGCTTTGCCCCTTGATTGACATGGAACAACCAAGGTCATGGAGCTTCTCATCAGATGCCTGCATAATTACAAAATTGCTATTAATTATATCAGAGAGCCAAGACCTCAGTGGAAAGGCAAAGCAAACAAAGAAGCCAATGAACACTCCTCTATCGTTGGAGAAAATTGGTAATTAAAAGTCATGAGTGCACCAAAGAGTGAGGGAACAGCATCGCAGTCACTGCTCCGTACTTGGGAGTGACTTGCATACAAAGTAGCAGGCTTGTCTCCCTAGGGAAATTACAGGGTACTGTGTTAGACAGGAGTGAGGAAAGGAAAACCAGGAAAAATAGAGGCAGAGTAACTCCTGTATCATCAAGAGCTTCATTTGCCCCACAGAGAGGGACAGCACTGCCACCCAGGCCCAAGTCTGAGAAGTGCTTTCCACATGTTTATGGAAGCTCTAGAAAGCCTTCTCCCAGCCTTAGATCATGAAGTGTTCCCCTGCTTTGAAGAGCACAAATTGTTGTTGTGTTCAACCTAATCCAGCCCACACACAGCTCTTGCCCAAACAAAGACTATTCCAGTGAGAAACCTTTATTTCCCTCAATAATTGGAGCTCGGTCTTAGAGACTGCTCTTTCTCCAGAGGCTACCCTTCCAAGTATCACTATCAGAAACCATAGAACTTCAATCTGACCTTAAAAAACCTTCCAAAACTCAAAAAGGACAGAATATCATGACCCTGCTCACACCATAATAAATTAAACATGGAGCCTGCTCAAACCAAAGTATGTGCTGGTACTAATTAGACTATGAGAAGATGAATGCTGATCTGTTTCCTTTCCAATGATGCTACACACCATCTCAGAGCACCATGACATCAAAATGGCACTGGATGGAAAAAGGCACCACATTATCTACCATCACTTGCAAGCTAACACAACAATCTCTCTGATCTGCTATATAGACAGTCTTACAGATCCATTCCTAAACTGGATCATATGCAAGAGGTGCCAAGTCTGGACCAGAAGAGATGGACTTTGATGGATTACGATACTGTGGCAAGAAACCCAGTCTGACTCGGGGCATTTAGCCCTTCCAACACATAAAAAGGGAAGTGTGAAACACCAGAAGTCTAAAGAGAACAGTTTGTACATTGCAGAGATCAGAACAAAGAGACATTTACTACTTCACTGCTTCAAGTACAATGACTCAAAAAGACGCATCTTCAAGATACTCTAAATAACAAAGCCTCCCCCTTAATACATGAGCAAGAAGGAATAAAGGATCAGTGCAGCAGAAGCAGTAATGCAATTTGTGGAAGTCTGCCACTGAATAAAAAATTAATAACCAACAATCTCTGGCTAACTGCAGCCATTTCATTATGTTTAACTTTGACAGACTTGAATCTAATAAACTCGTATTGAAGTGCATCTGGTCCTCTTTCATCCCTTTTCTGAACTTCCATTGCTTACCAACACAATGCCCTTTCACTGCTGCAATCTAATCCCTAGTACTTTGCTTTGTAATGCTGAATGTGAAGCACCCAACCCCCCAGGAGAGCACTGTACCTGTTAAAGATATCGCCTGACACCTTCTGCAGATACTGAAGTGCATCTGCCACCTGCTGCACAGCCTCCTCCCTGCGCAGGTCTGGCTGGATCAGGGGCACCGAGTATGTCTGCCCTTCCAAAAAGTGCTTCTGGGCCACTGTGGCCATTGTGCCTAAGGGAAAGAACAAACAGGTCATTACAGTAAACACACTGCCATTTCATCACAGCAGTTATTCAGGGACTTCTACTTTCTGCTCCACTAATTATTTTAAGAAAGCATTTGCAACAGAATTGGTGAGCTGAGGAGAAAGGCACAAGTAGTAAGACTGACATATTGGATTTTTAATACATTCAAGGCAGCTACAGTGAGGTGGGAATCTCTTGCTTATCTGAATGTTCTTGGAAACCCTAATTATTTTACCATGCTACTTAACAAATCTCTGCTCAGTATTGTGCTGAAAACAAAGACCAGAGTTAGAAGTAAAGTCAGTTCAGAGTGGCAACAAGACTCATCAGAAATCACCCTGTCCCCTCCTCCCTTTCCTCATATTCCACTTGGATATATTTCAGGTCATCCAGCTCTATTAGCAAAAGGCAGTATTTCATTTTACACTTCTGCTCCAAGAAACACACCATCGAGCCCTTCCAAGAACAGAAGCCATGAAATTACAAGGCATGCACGGGCACACAACCCCTTGCTCCAAGTAGGTTAATGAGAGTTCTTCCATTCTGAGACTCCCAGAAGCTGTCGCTTCTGATGACTGGATATTTCCTTAGTAACTATCTTGAAAGAAGCTTCATTATTTTAGAATTCTTTCACATCTCAAGTCCAACCAGTCACCAAAATGTTTCAGTTGTGTGCCACACAGCTGTGTGACACACACCAGAGCTGTATGCACACTTTTGGAAGCAGCTGGGCCAGTACCACTGCTCTATAGCTCAGTGAGGAGAAGCTCACCCATCACCCATATTTCCATCCTGAGCCTTGCTCATGTCTCCCTCAGCAATTCCGAAAAACTTTGCCTCCCATGTCTTTACTCACAAAAATAACAAAAAAGTTCCTGGGACTTGGAAGAACATAAAGAGAAAGAAAAATCCATTTCTCTGAGCACATTAGAAATTGCAAACTCACAAATATATTACTGTTAGGACATTCTGAAGAATGAACAGAGTAGAGTATCCATACAGTGTTCTAATCCAAACTCTACTGCTAGGTCTACACAACTCCCTCCATTCTTGTTTTGTCTGTGTCTCTTCTCATTCAGGCTGTAAAAACCACACAGTTTACATGTGTTCATTACAGAGTTTCATCACACAGAGCTCTGTACATCTGTATAAGAAAATATTCATTAAGCTGAGGAGAGGAAAAACAAAGGAGGATGAAAAACCAAGGTATCAGAAACAGAGATATCCACATTACCTCTGTGGTACTTTAAAGTCAGCAGCAGCTAGTTCAGGGAGCAGTGCTACGTGCAACCTGCATTCCTGGCTCTATAGCAGTGCAGGCTGAGAATAACATAAATACAACCCATAAATCAGGAGCCTGAAGAGATAGTCACACATAAAAAAAACAGTTTAATACGTGAAAACGGGAGTCTTCACACATTCTATCAATTCCCTATCTTGCTTCACACAACACAGAGATAACAGATTAGGCTTGCCTGCAACCATTTCTGTGTATTTAAGAAACACCATCCACCCTCTCCAAATTTTTCCTTTAAGATGATCCCACACTAGGGTGTAAAAAGCTTTCTGTAAATGTCATGTGGCTGTTATTTAAGGGTATTCTTTTGGGATGTGGGGTCTGCTGAGTTGTTCTGGGTTTTTTTTTGGTGGGGGTGTTTAGTAATGAATCATATGAGATTTAGGGGCACGTAGAAGCCTTTCCACAGTCAACAAATTTGCAAGATCAAGCCCAGCCATTAGAAAGCTGGCTCTGTTGCCAGTCTAGGAAGCCTAGACCTATTCTGTTTCATTTCATGCATCACTGGCAGCCAGACTCAGTATCTGCACTCTTTAGCAGCAATGTTTGCACACTGATTAGTCTTCTCGACTGGGCCTACTCTGCAGACAGGAAATTATTATTTATAGCTGTAAAGCATACAAGTTAATCTGAGAGGAGTACAGCTAATTTTGAGACAGCAGTTTTTGATCTGCTGACCACAATCAAGCTTCAATATTTTTCCTTTCAAATCTACTATTTGACTGTCACCATGGAATAAAGTGACCAGATAACACACAAGGACGTGGTTATGAGTTACTCTGGCCCCAGCAGCAAAAGGAGTTTACAGTCCTGCCTGCCACTGCTCAAAACTCTGCCATTGCACCAGTGCTGCTGATGTTTGGGATGCCTATTTTTAACTCAAATCAGTTCAATGACCCAATTTACTGCAGCCAGATAAACAGCTGTAATTGTCCAGCCATGAAACATAGTGGGAAGCAGGGGCAAGAAGGAAACTTCTGAAGCTTGTTTCATTATCAAAACCATTCTTGTGTAAAGGTAATCCTGAGAAAGCCAAGATTTTCACCTATTGAGGAGATTATACAGGCCCAATATGATCTCTCAGACTCTCACCAATCCTAATTCTCCAAGTGTCCTTTCTAAAACCAAGCTCAGTCCAGCTGCTGACTGACAGATGCTCCCACTGAGAAGCAGCACTCCTCCAGCTACTCCCAAACCATTTCTTTCCTTGCAGTCAGAAGCCACAGACTCTCCTTCAGATCCCACTGCTCCCCTGCAAAGAGAGGAGCACCCAGTACTGAGCAAGGCAGGAAAATCCCTGAGTGCTCCTGCTCACATTGTCACAGTTTGTCTGTCGGTAAACATCACCTTCACAGGTTCTGAAGACTCCTGAAATGAGCTTTGGATTCTCACCTTTCCTAAAAAAAACACAGTGGAGAAATAGGGCAGACTCTGGAAACTACTGCCAGAGATAGATACAAGAGACAATTCTTTCTGTGCAAGAGAACAAGTTGGAGATCTATAGCAAGGAGGAGGGAAAACAGCAACAACTAAATGACTAGACTTGGGCAAAATCCCATGCTACAGCTGCTATTTGTTACCTCTTAGGACCAAACTAATTGGAGAAATAAGCCAGTTTTACCAACAATTTGAGTAAGGGCTTCACCACTGGGTTAGAATAAAAGGGGAATTGCTTCACATAACAGAGACTGCAGGAATAAGGAATATTTTAAAAAGGAAAATTCAAAATATTCCCAGCAGAAGCCAGGAAGGAGAGCAAAGATGAACATCACTCAGTAAGACTGACTCTTCCTTTATCTCAAACTCCAGTGCACTGAGAAGGAAGCAGTACATTTTCTTGCCATGCTCCACTATCAGAATTAGTACATTAAAAAATAAAAAACTGAGTGCTGTATGTTAAAATACGTCAACTCTTCCACCCTATCCAATGGGTGCCAAGCCTTCATGTAACATGAACAGCAAAGGTGTAAATAAACTGCTTATATCTTACATATAGAAGGGACTTCCAGCAAAGCAACAAAACTGGTTCCAGTATCACTCCAGAATCTTACAAATGGAGCTGGTGTGTTTCCTCAGGAAGTACAGTATGCTGGAATTATGACAGCTGACATGAAATACTCTGATGCCACAGTGAGAAATGGACACATGCCCAAAAAAGTATGAGACACAAAACCAGATGTCAGAAAACCCAAGATATTTAATCATTAGTGGTGTGTGACCACCAATGGGTCACACAAAGCAGAAGAAATAGCAACACAGAGTTTTTTTTTTTTTTTTTTTTTTTTTTNTTTTTTTTTTTTTTTTTTTTGTGATCGAAGAGCCTCTGGAAAAGAGCTGCAGCATCTGGGGGCTCCAGCCATTTTTTATTCAATTATTTTTTCTATGTCAACTTTCATGATCAAGACAAATATGCTCTGGTGTTATATAATAGCCTCATTTACCTTATTAAAATGAAAACAAAGAGAAAAAGGTTGTTTTCTCACTGCACCACCTGATTCCAAGTGCTATGTCCTCATTTGGAAGTTCTGACTAAAGCTACTGATTGCTTAGATTTGCACTTGTGCCTTAAGCTGTCTGTGCTTTCACCTCAGGCAAGCTGATCCAAAGCTCCTCAGGGCTGGTGGCTACTCCTCCTCACTCAAAGCTGTTCTTTCCTTCTCAGTTTCAACACTAACACTGGCAAAAGCTGAGAGAAACAGCAGGAGTGGGAAACAGAATCAGTCCCCACCAGACTGTCTCACCTTTCTGGAAGACATAAACCAGGACAGATACAGGGTGAGCACTCCAGGGTTTTCAGGCATTTGGAACCAACAACTGGGCTTACTGTTCACTCACCACAGCCAAGTCTACTACTCTGAGGGACATGTGGAGCTCTGCCCCTGGAAAAGGAAGTATAAAATTCACTGCTCTGAATAGGTAGAGTAACACTCCACCTGCTTTGCTCATCTCTCTCCATAACAATAAAACTTCCTACGTTAAGGCAAGCCCAAAAGAACTTGTTACAGAGCAAATAGAGTTTATAAAAATAAGCAACGCTTCCCTAAGTTCTTTAGAAAATACTGCTCTATGGAGGATTGACCATTGGGATGATTATCTAAAAATAAAACAACCCCACAAGCTTAAAATATCTTCGTTTTTCAAAGGAACATAAACAAATGCAATATTAAAAAATAGCTTGGCTGCCCTTAATACAGGCAGAATGTAAAGCTATATACAAGCACTTAGCAGACGTGTACTTTGCTGTGAAAATAAAGGGAGAATAAGGCAAGCCATCAACAATACCTGCTTTATTTACATGCTTCAAGAAACTAGAAAGAGCAGACTCAGGGGGGAAGAGGGATTAAATTTGAAAAAAAATCAGTGTGTATACTTCAAAGCTACAGCGGCTGCTTAAGCAATTACTGTGCTGCTGCTTTTGCCACTGCCCTGGAAAGGCAGCAAGAACTAGAGGCCCTCAATTCCCACAGGCAGCAACATCTCTAGAAATAAGTGACAGGCTATCTCTAACCCTATGTCTCTCTTTTGTAGGATCCTAATAAAAGATCAATGCCTAGTAGCCACTTGTGAGGACACAGGGATCAGCAATATGCAATAAAACACGTCTGCAAATCCCTCACCACACACCACTACCACCAGTATGGGTCCAAAGTGGGAAAAGACCAAGCCACAAATGAACCACAGGTTAAGATCAAACACACTCAAAAGATGGAGTAGACAGGCTCTGGGCGTAGCTTATCAGAATGTGCTGTCTCCTCTGACACAGGAAAGTCACATCCATAACTTGGTTAACCACAAGAAGTCACCCCAAATTCCTCCCAGAGAGTAATTTCTTACATGCAATACTTCCTACCATGTTTACCTGGACAAAGATTTTCCCATAGTGAAATCTTCTAGCATATTCAAGTCATACCTTGATTGTTCTGGAGGCTTACCTAGAGGCTATCCCAACAAAATATCAGAATTAAATCCTCCAAGGAAAAAAATAAGAACAATTAAAAAGTTAATTATAACACCTTGCCCTCCACAGATAAAGCACACTCCTATGAGTTTACCAGCTGCAAAAACAGAGAACTGTATTTAAAAAAGAGACTTGAAAAAGCTAGAAAAGCAAAATATGTCATTGCATATGACATGCTGTTCAGGGACAGGATAAGGCAGTGTGTGCACACACACACAGATGTAGAGACTGAAACAAAAGCTAGAAATTGCTCAAATGCAGCACAGGAGCTTACATACATGTCCTATTATTATGCAGCATACAATCATTCTACCCTGTGTTGACATTCACAGGAGGGGATGAAATTGAGTCCTCCAGCAGAGCACACAAGAGGTAACTACCCTGGATAGGAGAGCAGGATGCATTCCCAGCAGTGAGATGAGAGGCTCACCACAGTCCCTGTGCTAATCCAACTTTACCCTTTTTTGCAGGAAGCAAGGTGGGGGAAGGAGAGAAGCACTTTGGTAAGTTAAGAGGATAAAAAGTCTATTTATATTTTTTAATTAACCATCTTCTACAGTGTTATTAAGCAGCAATCAAAGATGCAGACGCTACTGATTTGATTGGCAAGAAGTACACTGTGCTGAATATTAAGGAACTCTGCCCCTATAAATAGGTCTAATCACCATCTGAAGGCTGGAAGTGATGAAAGAAAGCATTAATAAGACCCTAATTAGGCCCTGTAGCAGGCTGTACTCCACCAGGATGCTCATGTTACTAGATGTCTCTTATAGTAGCACCCTCAAACCCCACTGCAGATGTTACTGCTTTGGTCTCAAGACCTCTAGTAGCTATTTTAGACAAGAGTGGGGTTTCTCCATCTTTGGAGTGCTTGGCTGGGATTTTGCTTCCCAGTGCTATTTCTGGAACACAACAACTCTCCATTCCAGCTGTCCCATCCTGCCCACTATCAAGGAGTGAATGAAACTGAGGAGCTGGAGTTCCCCAGTCACAGAGACATGCAACAGGATACTTAGTCAACCTCAATCTTCCAGCCTATCCTTACAGTATAGCATTACCTCATAAGAACATCAGGAACAAAAAGTTAGTGTAGAAAATGAATCTTACAGGGCATCTCCTGCTCCCACAACTGCTCACTGATATGTGACTACCTGAACAGCCAAAACCTTCTCGAAAGGAGTCAGCCTCACATCACACCATGGCTCTGCAGAAGCAGCAGAGCACTGAGGAGTCTGACAGTCAGCAGGATTACCTGAAGAAAAGCACTGACCTGTCAAAAATCTCCTTTAGAAGGTGTTTAAGGCACCAGCATTTAAGCACCTCCTTCTCAAGAAGCCAGAGCCTGTTAAAAACTCCTTTGGCTCAGACACTTTGCTTTGAAAGAAATAGTAGCTGTGGCAGCTACTATAGGTGAAATCTGGAGACTCCCCCTTACCCTAAAAACTACTCAGAGACACTTTGTTGGTTAGTCACATACTGCTGTATTCCACTTAGGCTTAAGAGAAAGAATCAAAATTTGAGATCTCAGAGCCCAGCTTTACAACAGCATGTGGCAACTCCTTGGAAAAATACCTGACATTTAAAGATGGATTAGATACAACAAATTATACTGACTGTCCAGAAGAGAGAATGCTATTGCATTAATTTTTTTAAGAGAATCTGAAAAGTAGAGACTTAAAAGAATCTAGAGGTGCACAGAGCTCTGTTTTGTTAAGCACAGGCAGCCTCTCTTCACTGCATCACCTTGCTGAGAAAGCCCTGTCCTCTAAGCACAGGCTGAAATTTATTTCCTCCAGTTGGATACATAAAGCTCGTTTTGACTGATGGATGTTGATACCTAAAGTTAATCAGATAATCCCCTCTGTGACTGCCACCTTTGGCTCTCATCAGTAATGGAGACAATCAGATGCTGTAATGAACAATTGATCTGATTCCAGGGCAGCACATGCAACTGACCACAAACATTCTGATAATTGCCTTCTTATCACTATTTGTTACAAAGGAAGCCTAAACAAATAGCTTAGCTACACCTACTATACAGACATCATAACTAAAGTTGAGAATCCCATCCCAAACGTCCAGGCACAGCACTTTTCTCTTTGATTTCCTAAATAGAGGCACTTTGGTTTTGTATGCCTGAAGTACACAGAAGCCACTGGCTATGCAAAGTCCTCTAGAGAGCCATTTCTCTGCAATAAGTTCTCTTAAACAATGGAATTCCAAAACCAGGCTAACCAGAATGCTGCAGAATGTCTGGAGCTTCTCATTCTCACTCAGACCACAGCAATACTTACTTCCAGAAACACATCATATTTAAAAAAAAAAAAAAATCCAGCTAGCTTTTCCATCTAATTTTCTGATGCAGAATCAGCTCCACCCTCCTGCAGAGGGACCTTACCTGCAGATCTAACCACTGCTACATCTCACTGCCTCAAACCACAACTGGCAATGTCCTGGTTTTCACCTCCACATTCAGTACCCTCTGCTCCAAAGTTCTGGAGTTTTACAGCCCCCAGGCTCCACATGCAGTATTACAGCAAAGCCTTAGCCATTCAGTTAAGGAAACAACCAAATCAAACCAGCGACCAGATCAGCTCCTGCCTGCTTTATACATTCAAAAGCAAAGGCAATGCTTACATTTGTAGAATATGACAGGAGGGGAACTCACTAAATAAGGAATGTCATCAAGTCTGTTCACATTTGCTAGAAGGAATATCCCTACAGAGTGGCCTGATTGACAGGAGCTGACGAAAAGCTGGGTCAAAAAATGATAACTGGATGGACTATTTTCTGGGAAAGGTTATCTTGTAAAGGGGGCTAAGCAGAGATGATTACCTACAGAAATTATCTTTCTGAGTAATAAAAATGATTCCCTTTGATCTCTTACACCACAACCATGGGAAGCATAACAATTTCGGACATAATCCTCTTCTTTCTCTGCACATTACCTTTAATCTAAAAAAATGCTGCAAAAAAAACAAAAAAAAAACTGCCTTGCTTTCAACCCTACCTCAATAATATTTTTCCCCAGCCCTCAATTTCTACCCTTCCCTTCCCTTTCACTCCCCAAGCCGAGCTTGATGTGACCACAGTGACCTGGTACTGCTCAGAAACCAGACTGCAGAGTAGTTCCCAGGAATTATCTGCTTTCAGTTTTCTGGCCCGTGAACTCCTGAGCTGAGAGAAGAGAACAGCACTTTGCATCTGAAGGAATGAAGATTTAAAACTCAGTTTAAATATCTGGAGTGATAGAAGAAGGACAGACGCTAAGAATAGCAGAATGTGCTGCTCTGGGAGTGCCTCAGGCACTCTTCTGCCTCAGGGCTCTGGTGGTGTGGCTCTTTCCCCCCCATTCAAAGCATCCCAGGAACACAGAGATATATCAGGCAGCCTCTACATCCCAGCTTTACTACTCAGACAAGACAAGCATAATGAAATATCAGGAGAACTTATCAGCCAACCTTCCTAAAATAAAGTGTATGCAAGGGACAGTTGACTGGAGCACCCCTGATGCCCAGAAAACTGTCATGAAGAAAAGCCTCTACAAGGACATGCCAAAGCTACTTTGCTTCCAGGCCTTGTGTCTGGCAAGAGCAGCACTCTCTGCTCCACTTCCTTTCACTGCTCCAGGAAGGCTCTGTATTTCAGGGAACTGCCAAGGAATGGGGCCAGTTCTATCATCTACCTCATCTACTCCAGGATAGGTCAGCCCAGTCTGCAAATCATGGCCAGCAACACCTGCCATGCAACCTCCATGAAATAAAGAGGTCATTCCAGGCAAAATCCCAACTGACATTTGCCTCAATCACATGAAATGCCACAACCACAGTCAGCAATATCCCACACTCCTTGTTGGAAGCTGCACAGTGACTTGCACAGAGTCAAGAACTAGTTCCCTCTGCACAGGGATAAAGAACCTCCTCTTTGGAAAGAGGTGTCTGGGAAAATCCAGGTGCTATTCAATCACTCAATATCTGGACCATATTTAATAATCAAAAAAAGGAAAAAAAAAAACCCCACACCAAAAATACAAACAAAAACCACCCCCCACAAAAACCCCACAAACAAACAAAAAAACAAAAAGGAGAGGGGAAACCTTATCACAGAACTTCCTGTTGATTACTAAAATAAATCCTATCAAAGACCATCACTGCTGGATGTGAATTCCCTATATCCATCAGCATCCTTTCTTCAAGTGCACAGCTGGGTCTAGTAGTCCTGTGGTCTTCTTACTGCTGGCCAACTCATTCTTTATTTTGAACATAGAAAAAGATTATTCCAATAATTGCAATTATCACATCAGCATTTGGGTTCACTTGCAAACACTGACAATATGGTTTTATTTGACAAATCATTACAACCAGCACAACTGGGAGCACACTTGGAATAGTACAGAACACCCAAACCCCATCACAACCCATTAGCCAGCTTTCTGAGGAAAAAATCACATAACACACAACACAGAGTTCCGTGTCTCTCTCAGACACCTTCTTCTCCTTTTTTTTGTTCCTCCCTTCAGGCTGCAGCATCTCCTGTCTGTCCCTACAGGGTACCTGATCTACACTGAAAAGAGGAATTGCTCTTGCCATTCCCAGAAACACTGTGTGAAGCTCAGGAGTCCAGTATGACACCGCCAACTTGAGGATTCCATGCTCCATGCCTGCCTGGCAGATTTCCCAATCCATGTCATGGCTCAGCACTGAAGCACCACATAACAATCACAGAATGGCTCAGGTTGAAGGTTGGCTCAGTGGGTGATCTGCTCCAACCCCCTGCTCAAGCAGAGTCATCCCAGAGCACCTGGCACAGGACTGCACCCAAATGGTCCTTGAATAGCCAGTGAAGGAGACTCCACAATCTCTCTGGAAAAATCATTTTTCGATGCTGGAAAGACCCAGCTCCCTCAGCCTGCCCTCACAAGAGATGCTCCAGTCCCTTAATCAACTTTGTCAGTCTCTGCTGGAGCTCCTAAGGAGTCCAGAACTGGACACAGCACTCCAGGTGTGGCCTCACCAACCCTGGGCAGAGGGGCAGGATCGCCTCCCTCGACCCGCAGGCAACACTCTTCCTTATCGCACCCAGGATAAGAAGTGCAACGAACCATTTTCCAACCCTGCTGTCCCTCCCTGACAGGCGCTGCTGAGCTCTCCGGCCCAACAGCCGCCGGGCTCCCCGACGGGCAGCGTCAGCGGCCCCCAGACGTGACAGGCCGCAGTCCCAGCACAGCCTGCCGCGGAGGCCCCGCCCGGGCCCGGCGGGAGGGCACCCACCACAGCTCTGCGGAGCTGTCCCCCACACCACCACCGCCACCGCCACCGTCCCCGCCCGCGTCCCCGCGGCCCTCCNCCGCGCCCGCGCCGCTTCCGCCCTCAGGTGGCGTCACTTCCGCCCGGCCAGGGCGCCCCCGCGGGGCCGCGCTCCGAGAGGAAGGGACGGGATGGCGGCGTGTCCTGGGCTGGGAGGGAGCGCCGGGGATCACCGGGTGCAGCTCCTGGCCCTGCACAGGACACCCCAACAATCACACCGTGTGCCCGAGAGCGCTCTGGCAGGCTGTGCTGTGCCCGCTGCCCTGGGGAGCTGTTCCAGTGCCCAAACACCCTCTGGGGGAAAAACCTTTTCCTGATATCCAGCCTAAACCTGCCCTGGCACAGCTTCAGGCCATTCCCTCGGGTCCTGTCGCTGTCACCACAGAGAGGAGATCGGTGAGGTCTCCCCTCAGTCTGCTCCAGGCTGAACAGAGCAAGTGACCTCAGCTGCTCCTCATGGGCTTCCACTCCAGACCCTTCCCCATCCTCGTGGCCCTCCTCTGGACACTCTGGAACAGTTCCAGCCCGACTTGTGCACCTGGCTGCTTCTTTGCTTCCATGTTATCTGCTATAGAGTATGGCAAGCAAAACGGGGAATCTCTGATTTTCATTTCTCTCCGCTGCTCACGTTTAGAGCAGGGCAATTTAAAAGCTGTCTTAACAAACACAGAATTTTTAACAATGTTGCACTAGTTTGTTATCACGCTGCTTTCATGCTTTCCTTTGTGCACACATTCCAGCAGCTAAGGTCTCCCAGTACAAACGCTCATGAAAAATGAATTGCGAGAGTGCATCTGTAAACATTAAATACACACTTTGAAGAGCTATGCACATGACAGAGGTATTTGAATGCTTTTCCACTTCAGGAACAGAAACAATTTCTCAAAACTTATGTAAACAATTCCAACTTCACACCATTTGAATAGCAAATACCAGCTTTTGGATGCACCAGGGAACACTTGTGATTGATATGTAGCATTAAAAGCGGTGCACGGGGAAAAAAATAAGGCAAGCCTCTTTAAACAAGGAATGCACTTGAAGACATCAGCACCCACTCATGCAGATTCAGCTCAGGGAAAAAGGGTAAATTCATTACATAAATTACCTGTTGCAGATTGTTTGCTTGGTTCCACTCCTTTGCAGTGGGAAGCACAGACTGAAGTGGGGGTGTGATGTTGGACCCAGTGGAGTTGCTGCAGTAGCCAGCAGCAGCTTCCCTGTTTCAGAGCCTACAGGAGGTGCAGTTCTTGCCCTTGTGATGCTTTAATGGTGGGCCTGATAAGACCCATAAGTATGGAAAGCATAAGAGCACAAGGCCTGAGCACTAAGGACCAGGGTAGGGGCTACTGAAATTCTCTATGAGGAATGGAAAATCCTGCCAAAAACTCCAGAAAAAAAATCATTTCTATCCGAGTCTGAGCAAGGAGCGTGTGTGTGGGCGTCAGGACCTGTCAAAAATAAAATGGGGACGCGGATGTAAGAAGCAACAATCCGATCTATTCTTATCCATTTTTATTTATATACTGCTGATGGAAAGCCCTCCAAATGCCTTTTGCTGCTTGGTGAAATCCAGTTCAAACTATGCACAAAATTCAAGAGAAAGTAAGAGGTGATGGCAGGCTGACGCAGTCCCTTCCCATGTCCCCCTCCCAACCTGAGGAAGAGGAGCCAGCAGGTTTGCAAAATCCATCATTAAAGGACAAAAAGAGACTAACAGAGAGAAAAGGAAGACTGGCTCTTAGGCTGGGTGGGCAGACCAGCAGGGAAACAGCAAGTCCTAGATGAGAAGCAATAGCAGGGTAGCACTGGACTGGATAAAGCACTAGGAAGACCCTGGTAGTGGGTGAGAGGCTGTAAATGGTTGTGAATTCCTGGGCAATATTATCATATATCAAACTTCTTTCCTGTGCAGACAAGATCTGTCTAACCAGGCACAAGCAGGTGTGGATAACAGCACAGAAGAAGTCTAGAGGCAAATCAGGAGAGCAGCTGCTTGACACTGTTTAATTCAACTGCAAAGGCACCAGTCTCCATCCAGCTGCATGGCTTGGCTCATGGACTAGCTGGTGGAGATGGAGCAGCTCCATTCCCAGCCAGTGGAATACTGGACACAGTTTCTTCTCTCTTCAGAAAAATGTATACTGGATACATTTCATAACCTTTCTCTGGCTATTTTTGGTGGTCCTGAGGACAGGATCCTTTTAGTTCAGCAAGGGCCACTCTCAGGGAGCTCACTGGCACCTGTGACCACCAAGCTCACCCTGCACTGCCTTGCATTGCCTAGTTCCAGCCAACAAAAAGTCACACACAATATCTTCTCCTCCAACAAAAGGAGCACTACTGTCTAGAGTCTTCTTCTGTCTGTTAGCTTTTCCATCGCTATAATATTCAAGTGCTTCCACCCTGTCCAGAACTCTTGCATAAAAGCATTTTTCTCCTGTAGGCTAGACCCACTGCAATTATCTGTACACAAACTGATCACTCATCTATTGTGTCACAGCCACAAAGTCGTGTGCAGCAGCCAGCCGTTTCAAATTCACATTGTATTTGAACTCATTTTCACATTTCTGAAGCTGCATTTTCCCACCAGAGTGCTTTTTCTGAAGTAAAAAAAAAAAAAAAAAAAAAAGGGGCAAACCAAAACACTCAACCTTCAAAACATTAAATTAACTTGCTCTTTCTTTTGTTATCTTTTACTGAGCAAAGTCACCTTGGGCAGGTATATAGTGCCTCACTATTCTTGCTAGAAAAAGGGAAACAATAATATTTTTCCACCTTTGATATTTTTAGGAGGGAAAATGTTGCTGCTTAATATTTATTATAATGTTTTACACCAAAATTTAATAACATAAAACTCAGAACCTGAAGGAAAAATGTAAAAAGCAAAGGTGAGGAGAATACAGAGTGCTGGTGTGGTTGTGTTTTGAAGGTGCTGGAAATTCTTGTAGTCTGTTGAACAGTGTTTGTCAAAAATTCAGGCAGAACTGTCTGAGTTGCTTTTGCACAAGGTCAGAACACACACAGATCAGCTCTTACTTCAGACATCCCTCTTGTTTTGGGGGTTTTCAGATCTGAGGAGTGTTTTGCTATTGCAGTTGGATGTAGGGTTGAGCTCACCTAACCTTTAGAATTGTTTAGAGCTCAGATTTTGCCTCAGGTCTGACTAACGCTTTGCTTGTAGCATTGCCTTAGAAGAATAGGCAGGAAGGAACTCTGTCCCTTGTTCTGTGTCTGGTGACAATTAGCACCTCGTCTGAGTGCACACTGACGATCAGTGTATGCTCACAAGATGTTGAAACCAGACAAAACTAAACAGTGTTTTGTCATTTGGGAGTGAAAAGTAAAAGTAAAAGTACCTTTACTTACCGTTTTTTCCCATGGGCATATAGATGCTCTAACTATAACATGAATACCTGTATTACCTCTGAGATATTCTTACTGCAGGGGGATAAAATAAGGCCCCTTTCCTTTTGCACAAGCTTTCTGCTGACTCAAGTATTTGGAGACACTTTTTCCACACACTTCGTTGCAAACATGTGGCTTTCCTCTTCCCCTAGAAGTGGGGCTTTGGGGTAAAATGCAGCAGAGTGGAACAAACTAGAGCCCTTCTCGACCACTCTTGTTTCTCTCCCTAAACTCCTTCAGCTTCTACACTTTCTCCCCTATTATCCAAGCCTACTGCTCAGCCCTGGAGTCACAGCTTTAAACATCACTCACCAGCATCACATTAGTTATTCCTCAGGAGTGCCAGAGCCCTTCTGATGCCCTGTGCCTGACTGCCCATCAGACTGTGAGTTCTCCAGGGCACAATGTGCCACAGTGTCTCACGTAAGGCTCAGGCTGAAGCACTGCTAGGAACCACACCACCCACCTCTCTAATAAACAATAAATATCTCCCCAATAAACAAGAAAAATGCAACTTCTTTAGTGTGCACATGAGTGTAAAATGACTTGTCTTACTGGCACAGGTTAGAATGGTACCTCGTTGTGTGAACTAGTGTCTCTACTGCACTTTGAACTGGTTGGTAAGGAAAAGCTGGATTGCAAAATTCTCTGTCTTAAGGGTCGCTGGGAAGACTCAGCTGTGAACTGCAAAATGCCATTCTTCACATTGCATCCACACAATTCTGCATGCTCACAGTAATAACCTTTGTTGACTTAAAAATAAAAAAAAAAAGCACATTTCTGAAAGAAAGGTTTATCAGCGAAACTACGGTAATAAAAAATAGACCACAAAGAGTGGAAAGTCCCTGGAGAGGAGCACAGATGAGGACAATGTTCCATGCATATTCTTTTATTCTGTGGCTCCTTTCCACAGTGCCAGAGGGTCCTGAGTGGGGCTGACCTGTGAGATCTGTGGGAGCACAGCACAGCAGTGTGGCTGCAGGCTAATGCTTTTATTTCTGTAATGTGCATTCCTAAGAGCATGGTAATGGGAGGTAGGGATCAAATCCATGCTTCTTGCATAACTGAACACAGCATTCCCACTAGGCTACCTGGCAAGAGATCAAACCTCCCATACCAGGCCTTTATAAAAAAATAAATGAAAGAGAGAAATACTAAGAACAGCCATGGCTAAGAGAAAAGCAACAGTTATTGTAAGGTCATCCATTTAGCCACGCTCTCAACAAACCCAAATTACTTGTTTAACATTAAAGACTCACAGAATCTGCAACGTTCTGTTAGACCCTCACATCCTATAACAACCATGCACACAATCCTATACTCATATTGTGTCACACCCAGCTATTTGCCATGCAGCTATCATTTGGTATTCAAGCCAGAAGCCAGCTATCCAAACCTTGTCCCCCCTGCTGCAGCCATGAGCCCCACTGCTGCCTGTCCTTCTGGTGCCATAACAAAGTCAGGAGTTGTCACCAATTCACCAATTCACCAATTCACCAGTTGTCCTCTGCCACGTGAAGAGAGCATGAACCCAAGGAGGAAGGAGCCAGCCACAACTCCCAGCTACCATGTTAGTGAGTCATTATGAAGATCACTGTTCTTTTGATTCTGACATCCATTAAGTTTATTTAGAACAGTGTGGGTGTTAAATATTAGATGTTGCTTCCAAAAAAATTGAAGATTGATTTTTTTTTTTCCCACCCTGAAAGTCTCAAATAAAAATCAGCATTCTGATGAAAATCCACTGCACTCCCTCCCCAGCTTTGGACATTACATTTTTTTTGTTTTGTTTTAAAATTCTTCTGGACTTTTAATTCCTAAAAGGAGAAGAAAAAAGATGGAGCTCTCAAGAACATTTCTTCCTTTTTATAAAAATAGCTCTTTTAAAAATTCATATTTTTTCAAATCACGTATATTTAAACTAGGAACTTTAATAGTATTTTATCAGTTTCCAACATTAGCTTCAATGTTTTTAAATGTACATTTTAATGCTTCAATACATAAGTCATTGCTGGATACAAATTAGGGGATTTCTGAATATATTTGGAAAGTTAATAAAAAGAGAAGCATGAAAAGAGATGCAAGACCCTACATTAAAGATTAGGACTAAAAGGAACTGGAGAGAAAGATGTTCTATTAAAAGCCTACTGAAAATATTACTGTGTATTAAGACATTCTGACAAATGCTTGTCTGAATACTGACAGCAGGACTCTCAAATCATTTTAGGACAGTCTGTTTCCAAGCAGAATAATGAGAGGTAAAAGCAAGGGGGGGAAAAAAAAGAAAAAATAAGCTTTCAGTAAATAATTAATTTTCATTATTGTCACCATCAATTAGGACTTAGTCCTGAACCATTTAATTGTACTTTTGACATTGCCTCCTAAAAACATATTTCAGAAAATTAAGTAATATGTGATTAAGAAAAATTTGCACTTAAATGAAATTTGCTCTTTAATAAAAGCAGGTTTTTTTTGAGTTCCTGCAGATTTAGTTTGAAGCTGGGAACAATTTTTCATCTTTTCAAACATAAAAGCTAAATAACAAATCAATATTCCCTGGGAATAAGACTCACACCTGTGAATTCCTTGCTGTCAATAGCAAGCTCCTGTTTTAGGATTTAAGGGGATGTTCAAATTGGTTTATTTGTGCGAATAATTGATTATTTGGTTTAGTTGTTGTGGTGGTTTGAACAAAAAAAAATAAACCCTGCTTTTTTTTTTCCCAAAGACATGCCCAAAGCATTTTTTTCAGTGTATTTGGTAAATAATAAAACTTCCATAGTTTCAGGGTAAGTTATTTGCTATTTTTTGGTTGGAACCAACATTAGTTCTGTAACCTTTTTTTTCCAGGTATGTGCAATATAAGCAAAGGACTAGATTCATAGAAGAGCCTAGGCATTTGATTCAGAGATTTTTTTTTTCCCCAGTTTCTACTCCAATGGAAATTCAGTGAAAATTCAAAATTCCTACCTGAAATATTTTCTTTCTGAATGAGCAGTGAAATACATGTTAAACATTTCCAATGAAACTACTAGTTTTGCATTTCAATCTTCCAGATGCTTTGTATTGCTCTTCAGTATTCACATGAAGCCTACTATATGAGGCTATTATAATATTTCACATCAAAGCTTACTATATGAGGCCATTTTAATTCCCCTGTGCTTCAGGCCAAATTTCCTGGTGGCCCTTAAAATTATGCCATATTAACTGCCTTATAATAGCTGTATGCCAAGGTGCCATGTTAATTCCACAGGATTTTTCTCTAGAAACATGACTTATTTTTCTTTTGCATTTGTGTTATAACATCAGGTCCCTACTTAAATCTAAGACCTACGGATGTAATCTTTCTGTTCATTTACAAAGCAGTAGGATACATATCTCCCACTTCAGCCTTTAATTCCCCTTCCATTTCAGAGTGATGTAAAGAGGCCAAAATAATAGTGTGCAACACAACATACATTTCAACAGCATTTTGTCATTGTTTCATAAAAAAAACAGTGCATTTGTTTATTAAGTACTTCTATTAGTATTTCTACATGCTAGTGAAACTGCATAGCTCATTTTAAAAAAATAGTAGAGCTAATTATCTATATATTACTCCAGGCTTTAATTTTTTCCTGTTCCTGGGAGAAGACAAAGGACTTATGAAAAAACCCCAACAAAATGTTGTCCTCATTGTTTTAAATCTCAAAAATATTCATTGAGTGCATCCCAAATTCACAAATAATTTTTCATTGTTTATTTTGACAAATAAACAATTTATGACTACATCCATTTTATCATGGCTTTCAGTTTTGTAGGTGAGCACATCCACTAAAATGAGCCAGGAACCAAGGATTTTCTTCAGGAAGACACTGCCACAGCCAGGCTCCTAACCTCCCAGCTCAGGCTGAGAGCTTCAATCAACAACAAAAGACGTTCTCAGAACCACACAGAACATAAATATGACCTTGATTTTATCACTGAACATCAGGGCTGAGCCCAGAAATCCTGTAGGTTCGTTTGAGGAGGCCTCTTTGGCTATTTTTATCCAAGTATTTTGGTGCCAGGCAGAGGTGCTGAGTTGGATTGCTGGAGACAGGCTGCATGCTGCCCTGAACAGGGAGCCAGCACCCCTGTCCTCTACCTGCAAAGTCCTTGGGGCACCCCTGCCTTTAACATGGCCAGCTGTGGATGTGTGGAGCAGGGACTTGACCTTCCTGGCATGCAGAGAAATAGCTAAGCACAGAAATGGCCAGGACAGGCCAGTCCAACAGCATTAGGAGCAAGAATCTGGCTTGTAGGTGTGGGAGTCCAGGAAAGCCAGAGGGAAAAGTTACCAACTCTGAGAGAAGAATTACAGACCACAAGGGTTTAAGTAGAATAGCAATGGGTTTGTCACAGGGTGAGAAAAGTAGAATTTAGGGGATTTTGGGATTGGGGTTTAAGGGACAAGATGGAGGGATTTGGGCGTGTCTTGTCCTTCTTCTTCTTCTTCTTCTTCTTCTTCTTCTTCTTCTTCTTCTTC
>VZTT01069637.1:22803-33181 GCA_013400855.1 Buphagus erythrorhynchus
AAAGAGAATGTTATAGATAAGAAGAAAATAAACAACCTTGAGAAGCACAAACTACGTTTCCTGACTCCTTCTTCAAGGCTCAGGCTGGGAAGAAAGATTTTCCCAGGTCTCTGGGGTCATCTTAACCCCGAGATCTGGCATGTAGGGAAGAGTCAAACAGCTCAGGCCCTTCACAGAACAACTGCTGCAGGGGAGAAAGAATATCTGAAAGGATCCAATCATATAAACCTAAGGAAGAGAAGGATCTTGGAGTGTACCTCAAAATGAGTATGTAAGACTTGTCAGAAGGAAAATAAAAATATAAACCAGCTACAAGAATATCCCTTAAAATTCAAATTGGCCTAGTATTGGTCACACTATATTTAGAGGACAGTTGGGGCAGCACCTACCTCTTATTATGCTGACTAGTATTTACAGTTGAGAGCTCCTGACTTTATTTTGGGCTTAATTCACAGAATCACAGAATGGCTGGGGTTGATAGGACCTCTGGAGATCATATAGCCCAGCTAAAGCAGGTTGTACAGGATCACATCAAGCTGGGTTTTGAATATCTCCAGAGGAGACTCCACAGCCTCTCTGGACATCCTATTCCAGTGCTCTGTCACTCTTAAAGTAAAAAAAAAGTTTTTCCTTATATTCAGATTGAAATTCCTGTGTTTCTGTTTGTGCCCTGTGCATCTTACCCCGTGGCTGTGCACCTCTGAGGTGAGTCTGGCCCCATCCTCTTGACTGTATTCCTGATAGTCATGCAAATGGTGGCACAACATTCTACCTTGTCTTTATCATTGCAGAGCAGTCCATCTGGACCAGCACTAGCAATGATGAGGTAGTTTTGCTCCTTTTCCTCTTTGGAAATCCAACCAGGACAGGCACACTATCACATTAAGAGTTCCTCCATTCCCCCTTTGAATACAGACAGCAAGAGCTTGGCCTTGAGTATGCACCATTACCTTCACAGAAGGGAAGGCAATACAAAAAAAATTCATTCCAAGCCCAATATTGTTTCAGTCACATTTGGTATTTTATAGGCCTGTTTTGTTCAGTTTGGTATAGTACTGTTTATGTCCTGAAATCTATGGTCTGAAACACAGGAATGTATGTTATGGAAGAATCCCCCCCTGCTGCAGAATCTCAGCCTCTCCATTTCCAGGAGCTCAGGACAACATGACAAACAAGTGCCAGGTTTGCATTAAGAACAACTGGTTTTATTTCATTCCTCCTGAAAATTAATTTTAGTCTTTTTAAACTCACTGGCTTCATTCCACAACCACCAGAGTTAATGAATAAATATCACTTTTTTTTTTTCATGGTATCAAAACTCAAGCCATATCAATAAAGTGTTATCTGCATCTGAAAGACTGGCAGAAGGAGGTAAGTGGAAGTTGCCAGCTGATGCTTTGGCTAGACAGACTTTTGTGCTTGGCTTGAACTCACTGATTTCAAAATGAGGCCTCATGCACCTGCTTGCCTGGAGCAGCTTATAGGATTGGGGTCAGAACTGCAGCTACCAGGGAAGCCTCTCCCTCAACCCTGCCTCCAGTTTTTTCTTATCATTGTCATGCTTATATCACATTTAGGAGCACTAATGCAGCCTGATCTCTATAAACTATGTCATACTAGTGGAAGATAAAAAACAATGCTTGTTTGCCCTCTCTTTCTCTGTACTCTCCTTCTTTTTATTTATTATTATTGTTATTATTATTTTTTAAAATGATGACTCTGTAAGAATGCCAGATTTATTTTGGCAGATATGGCTGCTAATTCATATCTACTATAACTGAGAGACATGATCTGAATTTGGGATGTCTCTATTTATAATCCATTTGTTGTCTTAATAAATATTTGTGATTTGTTTATCTGACACAGATGACATGTTTATTATTACAAATAAGCTTCTTGGTGGTGATTCACATTGGTCTCTATTATTTTGGACAGTTTTCATTTATCTGTAGGCAGCTCGTTCTGTTTTATATATTCTGTCACAGTTGGTTGTGTTTTGCCTTTTTGTGCTGATCTCATAAAAAAGGCCCAAAACATCACATAAAAAATTAAAACCCAATGAGAATGTGTCCAAAATCACCACTCTATGACATCCATCCAGCAGTAATTTCAATGGCAAACAGAGTACAAACCTGAACAGATGGGAACAAATCATAATTTAAGTCATCAGCAAATAGCTCTGGCTCCTTTAGAATCCAGACATATACACTCTTCAAGTCTTACAAAGTGGACTTCAACCCAACTTCCAAGTTTTGAGTCTTCCTTTTGACTGTACTCAGCATGTCCTTATAACAAATATTCAGCCATTCTCTTCAGTTTACTGAGAGCATTAAAGGTACCTTTCTGCCCCTTTTTGCACATTTGCTTTTCTTCCACAGCTTCCACACCAGCCTTGGCTGCAGACCAAACATCAGCCTCCCCCCTGCCCCAGTTCTGCCCAGCACAGTGGCTGACAGCCTGTGCATCCTCAGTCCCTGCCTTCTGGCACTCCCACCAGCCTCTCTGTGTGTCGTGTTGCCCAATTCACATCAGTTTTTGCTCCCCACCACCCAGCCACTGTTACTGCTTGTGGCTCTTTTAGCCCTCCCTCCTTCCAGGGACAAGACCCTTTGTCCTTTGCCATTTCTTTGCTTCCCAAGGTGAGCACTGCAGAGAGAATGAGTAGCTGAACTGTTACCTCTGCAAGGGATGGAACAACAAAGCAGTGCTGCTGGGAGATGTGGGGATTGCTTTCTTTTTTTCATCTTTTAAAAAAGAGTAGTGTTGTTTCAGAAGATACTTCTGCTCACTAGCTAAAAAGATCTCCTCGGCTGCTCTTACTTGAGAGATGTGCAAATAAGGTAGCTAGAAAATCAGTGGAGAATTTCTCTCTGGCCAAGGTAAATATTGTAAGTTTTCAGCTGCTTGCCTTGTCACCAGATTGGCTTCAACCATTGCCAAAATCACATCAGTTGTGAAGAAATTCACAAGATTGAATGGCTTGCACCCAGAGCTTAATCTTATGTTAAGCTAATTCATGCAACACAAAAGCTAGACCTGTGATCTGCCACCATTTGACTTATCTCCTGCTCTTTACAGGTCTCCCAAAACAGAGACCTTTTGTGTCCTTTGCATGAGGCAGAGGTTCTACCCTGTGGAGTCAGTTGCAGCTGTGTGGATGGTGGTGGATGTCTGAAACAATTCCATTGTGCTCCTCAAAGAAAAGTCTGGAGCAAGTTCTTTCAGTTTTGAGTTTTGTCTCTTCATATGCTCCTTGAATATGTTCTTTCAGACACCAAAATAGAGCACAGAAATATTTGTCACATGTCAGCCTGTTTGAGCAGGAGGGATCCTGTCTACAAGCAGATTTGAAGGCAAAAGCTGACCTGAGCAAAAGCCTGATCCAATAAATAATGAGCAACAAGTGATAGGAGCACATCTCAGCAAAAATTTGGGCTGCCTCTAGCAGTTAGACCATGCTGCATAGCAGGAAGTCTGAAAGAGTACCTCAAAAGCCAAAAAACCTCAAAGATTCAAGTTTTTAGAAAATTACAACATTTAAAGAGATCAGTCCATTTATCTTGCTAAAAATAATGTCATCAGGTGATTTGATCAGTCATCTTCAAGGAGAGAAAAAAATTTAGGACTTAGGAGCTCTTTACCCTGGTAGAGAGCAGCATAATCACTCATGTATGGAAAATTAAAAGAATAACTTCATACAAGAAAAATATTCCAACTTGTCAACCATGACAGAGATTAACCACAGTGACAAAATATCATGGAATGAGACAAATTCTCTACCTTTTATTATCTTCCCAGTGGTACCAGAAGCATTTCTGGAGATACATTTTTCTTAAACTCATATTACAAGCTGCATGAGATTATACAGTATGTAGCACATCAGGCCAGATGCTTTATTGATTTGTCCTGGCTTTAATTTCCCTGAGAAGTCAGCATCTGCTTACCCCTGTTATGAAACCTGTGCACAGACCAAACAAGCCACACTGTCAAGGTGAAACAGGACTGCACTGAGGGTCTGCAATCAGAAAAGGCTCTCTCTGCTTCAGATGAGGATGGAGTAAAGGCAGAAAGAGTCCTCTGCTATCTTCATCTTTGGTCCTGCAGCTAAAAGCTAGGTGTTATGGCTTTCAGTCTTACCTTCTTTTAGCTGAATTCTGCAACAAGGTGAACTTTCTTGTTTTGAGGCTGTTGAATTGTTAATTCATACTGATAGCACAAAATTAGAAGCAAAGGGAAAATGTCTTCTATATACCAAACATAAAGAGTTGAAATGTGGTAAGGACAAATGCTGCTGCTTCTGTCAATTTTTTTTCTCTTCAGTGGAACACAGCTAAGCTGACATAAATATTTTAAACAGCTGCTCGTCAGAAAAATGCTGTATTGTAGCCTGAGCTGAAATGCATCCTGTTCATGAATGTTTTTGTTTTCTTGATGGTATTTGATTTCTGTCATTGCAGAAAAACCTTCTAGTTGGAGTATGAGTTTACCCTTAACATTATTCCATTTCTTTTTATTTTTTATCTTTTTCTTTCCCCTGTATATCTGGCCCAAGGTCAGATAACACGAAGTTTTCCCCTCTGAAAATCTCCATGTAATTTGGAGCCAGTCAGATGATATTGGGAGAACCAAGCTCATATTCAGTTTTTTTTTTTTTCATTTTACTGCAGTATTTACAAAAGACTGAACAACTGTCAGCTCGAACAAAAACCTGACTGACTCTGAAGAAAATGTCTCTATGTAGCTTTTGCTCTCTAGAATTAATCAATTAAGTGGTCAAAGCTTAATTTCATGAAAAAGGCAGGAGATAATGTAACGAGCAACATGAAAAGGGGAAGTGCAGTCTGAAGAGACCTTGATTCCCTTTAATTTGCAGTAAATAACAGAAGGCTGCAGTAGCACAGCTCAAATACAGTCAAGATTTTAAAATGTGTCAAAACCACACATCTCAACTAAGGCTACAATCCAGAATTTGTACCTTCTCCTGATCAGCAGTTGTTTTAAATATTTATATGGCAATTTAGCTGTACTCAACTGAAGAGGCAAAAAACCCGACCAAAATTGAAAGAAACTGAAGTATTTGTCCTTACCACATCTCAGCTCTTTATGTTTGATTTTTAAATTGAGATGTTTCCCACTGCTTCTGGTCTTATGGTATCAATATGAATTAATTCAACAGCCACAACACAAGAGAGACAGAGATTTCACCTTGTTGCAGATGTCAGGACTGCAGACCACAACATCTGGCTTTTAGGTGCTGGACTAGAGGCTGCCAGAGAACTGCTCCCACCTTTACTGAGTGTTCACCTGAAGCAGAGGAAACACTGCTGTTGATTCCCATGTTTTCTAATTACAGGCACTGAGTGGTGTCCTGTGTGATTGTGGGCAACACACTTCTCATGTGTTAGCTTCATTTCATCCATCTGTTTAACAGTTGTAAGCAGATAGTGACTTGGCTTGGACTCAGGATGGTGAAACATCTTCTCATTGATCTGAACAGTTTTGGATGCAGCCTCAAATGAAAGAAGCCTGAGTGAAAGAAGCATTCAGGAGATGCACTCTTTTTTTTTTTCCCCCTCTGTCCATAAATTATGCATGAGAACATTATGATTGTCTTGATTCTATCCTCTATTTTGAAAATATTCATCTAATTCCTGCAGAATTTTTTTTGGTCTGCAGGCTGTTTGCAAGCAGTTCTGAGACTCTCTACTTGAGCAGCAGCTAACTTCCAGGTGTGACTAAAAATGCCCCTGTCTTCCCCCAGAAATTGGAATGAAAGATGGAAATACAGGACCATGATCCTTGCATCTCTTACCTCCCATCTTTTACTCTACTTCTGTGGGTTTTATATGGTTTGTGCTATGCTTCCGTGTGTGTTCTCCTTAAGAATTAAGATCTGATGGGAAATATCAGCTGTGAAGATTTTACTTTTTCCTTTCTGACAGGAAGAAGGGGAGAAAATGTTAGGTTAATTAAGGGGAGTTGGCTAACATTAAATGTGCCTTTCCTTAAGTACCAAGGACTTGATCTTAAACACTGAAAATCTTTGTTGTATTCCATGTCCTTGCACACACCTTCCTAAATTCTTCTTCTCCTCAAATAAAGACAATAGAAATGCAGGTCTTATAGAAGTATTAACCCTTATCATAAAACTTAAAAACCCTTATCATAAGCTTATGATAATAAGTGCACAGAATCATAGCTGAGAACCTAAGCTATATGCCCTGCTTCTCCAACCAGAAGCACTTTGGGTACTGAATTACCAGTGCTAAGTTGTTACCTTGCAAGGCTGAGGCATGGAAGGTGAAGGAAATTGGGATCAAATGCAAGAAATGAGGAAAAGACTGCCTGGGTTTGCTGTGATGACCTCCTGTCCAAGAGGAGATAGAGTGTAACTGAGAAGGGAATACCTCAAACAGAATTCCAAATGGAAAAACACGGGAAGTCTCTACCTGTCAAAAAGGATGGAGGGATTTGCCTGCATCAAGTTTCAGTGAGGTGTTGAAAATTAAAGTGATATTAGGACCTCTCAGAAAATGTTACAAGAACATTTTGCAGTGAAAGGTTTTCTGCAGTTGAAACACCTAAAGGTGTTACTATCCTCCCTATCATGTATGCTTATTAATATACCTTTATTTATGGATTAATTTTACTCTGAGTTAAATAGCTAAAGAAATATAAAATTAAATCATGTAGCATTAGACCTTTCCATTAAATCCTGGGGCCTGACTCATTTGCATTTTGTTGTGGCTTTATAATGCATGCTTATTTTAATTACTACTGCTGCACTTTATTTGTAATTGTCTGTGCAATGCCCAAGCACCTTGCTAAGTGGATAAGGAAAGCACTTTATTTCATAAGAACATAATTAATCCATTATTATTCATTATTATTTTTTCTGGAATGGACTGAAAATAATCAGTACTTTGAAAAATACAATGCCAACAAATTATCTATGGCAAAAATAATTTTAACAGAATTCAGGCTCTCCTTATCTTCGCCATTGTTTCCTTCCAGATAATATCTCTCCTAAAGAGAGAAACAGCAGCATTTAATGACCTGAAGTTTGGGCTAAATGCCAAAGATGCTTGAAATCAGAGATCTGTTGTGGTGTGTGTGTGTGGTATAGTATGTGTTTCTTCCCCCTCCCTGTCCCTCCTGCTGCATCCTCTCTCCCCAGCTCCCTGCATGGCCTTGGACAAATCATTTAACCACTCTGTGTCTGCATTTCCCTTTTTCTGATGGCTACAATCCCACCATTCACCTTCTACAGAACAGCACTTCACCAGTGTGCAGAGCTTTGCAAATGATGTGTGCTAGGTATTGTGGCAGCATAATCAAAGGGCCACAATGATGGCTGGATGAAAGAGGAGGCGTTTTCTGGCTGAGCAGGATCTTGCCTGCAGAGAGAAAGAAGACATTCAGTTTCTGGTGATGTGCTTGCAGATTCCTCCTGGATGGAGGAATTCCTCCCCATCTTTACTGAATTTTCTTATTACAGAGGATTATGCAACTCTATTAACACTTGAAGATTTGTAAGGAGATCCTTGCATTGTCCCTCACGTTAGGCACGTTTCCATTCTGCTGCATTTCCTTTAGCATGTGCTCACTTTAGAAACCTGGATGGTCAGGGCTGGTTGTAGCATTTTTGTCCACCAGTCACCACGCCTGCACAGAAAACAAGTTTGTTTCTTATTCTCCTACTAATCTGCTTGGTTTTAGCTTACCAATACATGGCCGTAGGTCTCTGTTTAATTTATGACAAAGATTTATTTGTACAAATTAGGCTGGTAAAGCAAATTAAAGGTGCAGAAAGAATGAGTGAATACATCAGGTTCACTCTGTGCAGTAGAAGTCACATATTCTGATAGGCATTGAAGCACCATGACACAAGGCTTCCAAGTTTTTCCCCAGCCCAAATAATCCAAATCAGGATTATTTTTTCTTTTTAGTTAGTATTTCCTTAAGAATACATGCCACGACCTGGCTGACTTTAACTGGATAGGCCAGTGTGATGTCTATGACCCTTATTTCTTCATCTCTTTTATCCAGCTGAGCTGCAAAGGAACATGATGTCCACTGCAAAACCAGAACTCTGCACAAGGCTTGCCTTAAGATTTAAAACAGCCTCCTCTGTTCTGCCAAATAAGCAATCTGTGCCTGAAGTCTCTCCTAACAATGCTGTGTGTGTGTGTACATACATGTATGAGTGTGCACATAGCCACCCCTGTTTGTATCCCAGAATCTACCAAAGCCCAAAACATGTTATTTCCACTTCTGTCCCTGGACTCTGTTCCTGTGAGGAAAGACTGAAATACTGCTGTTCAGTGGTGCCTTTAAAATCGGACAGCATGCCAGCAAAATTTCTCAAACGATCACTTCCACTCTTCCCTAAATATAGCTTAGGTGTTTTCACCTCCTGTCTTCCTGCATGTGCCTTTTTTCACATTCCCCTACAACCATCCTGCCCCTTGCTAAATAATGCCAGTTTCTTAATGCTCAGTCGATGGCCTGTCATAAAACATTAATGAAACGCTAGGCAATGAGACGGAGGAAAGTTTCCTGTACAATTTTCCAACAAAATCCTAACTGTGTCGGATTTGAATGCTCATACTCCTTAGAGTTCACTCTGGAGTCTTCCCCCAACACACAGGGGACATGTGGCAATGTTTCATGATACCCCAAAGCCACTTCTGAGTGCTTGGAAGAGAACTGTGAATAGCAGCTCTGATTTAGGAGGAGTCTGTGAACAGTTTCTAATCCTGGTGACTCTGTTTGCATCAGTTTGCATTCCTAAGGCTATCTGTGAACAGAAGGGACTGGAAATACACCTTTCAGCTCATCTGAAACAGAGATTCTCTTTCACATTTCTTCTTTCATCACTTCATGAAATCCTTGCTACAGTGCAGGTTTTGCTGATCTGAAAAGGCAAAATGAGAGGAGCTCTGCACTCAAAATTACTTAATACCAGTTTCTTTTCATTCTGTGGCCTTGCACTTTTTGTACAACGAGTCAAATCCATTGGCATACTTGTCTAAAACCTGACTGCTCGTGATGCCTCCTGGATCTTCCTCTCTCACAGTGATTGGATAGGATTTTACCCATTACAGAAATAACTTCATGAATCTACACAGAAGTTCCTGAAAATAATTTTATTACCCTTAGCCAGGTTATTTACTGATGAATGTAATAGAAAGCACACAGATAAGTCTCTCAGACTTAAGGCTGTAAGTTTGCAAATACTTATGACTGTGGATAAAGAAGGGCATAGAGAAGGTATTTCTTGAAAAATGAAGAAAACCTGCATGGAGTCTAACAGCAAAGGCCCTGCCTGTCAGATCTCACATCTACAGCACCTACACAACCAGCAAAAATCCACAATAAGCCCTAGCTTTCTTCCAAAGAACCTAAAGGACACCAGAAATTCCAAGCAAGTTCCTTTAACATCCATTTTCCTCAGAAACTGCTTCTGAGAGATTTAACCCTGCATTCAGGTCACATGAAGGACATTGAGCTGCTGGAGCAAGTCCAGAGAAGGGCAATGGAGCTGGTGAAGGGTCTGGAGCTAAAGTCATGTGAGAAAGTGGCTGGGGGAGCTGGGGGTGTTTAGGCTGGAGAGGAGGAGGCTCAAGGGAGACCTTACCACTCCCTACAACTCCCTGAAAGCTGTAGTGGGCTGGGGATCAGGCTCTTCTCCCAGGCAACCAGCAATGGGGCAAGGGGAAATGATGTCAAGCCACTCCAAGGGAGGTTTAGGTTAGGTATTACAAACAAATTTATTCACTACAAGAGTAGTTAAGCATCAGCACAGGCTGTCCAGGAAGTTTGGAAGTCCCAAATACAAGCAGACATGGCTCTTAGTGCTATGGTTTAGTGGGCATGGTGCTGTTCAGTCAAAGGTTGGACTTCATGATCTTGGAGAACGTTTCCAACCCTAATGATTCTATGTTTCTAACCAGGTAAGCTAAAAACAGTGACGTTATCAACACGGCAGCCAAAATCAGACACAATTATTCGTGTTACTTTGGAAAAAAAAACCCGAAAGAAATCACCAAGCCACCTGGAAAGCGAAAGCACAGCAACTCTCAGAAACGCCCGTGGGGGAGAAGGAGAATAGCGGGTCCTGGAGGGGCTGCGAAGGGCAGCGCACAGCCCGGGGCTCGGCAGCGCAGCGAGGAGGCTCCGGCGGCCGGGCGGGCAGGGAGAGACGGCGGGCAGGGCTGCCGAGGGACCGCCGGGACGGCACCGACGGACGGACGGGACCGAGGGACGGACGGGACCGAGGGACAGACGGGACCGAGGGACGGACGGGATCGAGGGACGGACGGGATCGAGGGACAGACGGGACCGAGGGACAGACGGGACCGAGGGACAGACGGGA
>VZTT01069637.1:33857-45225 GCA_013400855.1 Buphagus erythrorhynchus
AGCAGCCCCCGCCGCCGCCGCCGGGCCAGTCCGAGCCGCTTCAGCACCACCAACAGCTCCCGGCTCAGCCGCCCGCGGGCAGAGCGGCACCGGCGGGGCCCGGCGGCGGGCGGGCTGCCGGCCACCAGCACCCCGCCGAGAAGGACGGCAGGGACAAGGGCTGCTGCACCGCCCTGCTCCAGCACAAGACCCCTCAGGCCATCGGCAAAGGCGTCCTGAGCCGGAGAGCGGAGTAAGTGCCCGGGGGGAGAGGGGGCGGGCAGGGGTGGCGGCGAGGAGCGGGAGGGCAGCGGGCTCTGTGCGGGCCCGCATCCAGCAAGGCACCGGGTTATACCCCCCTGCAGCCTCGCAGGGAGGGAGAGGCACTGTGTGGGTGGGTGGGGAATCCCTCCCTCGATGCGTTCTCGGGGAGAGCAGGCAGAGTGCGAGGAGAAGCCAGGATGCTGCTTCCAAGACGCGCCAGCCTCCCGGTTCGCCGCGCTCATTCCTGTGGACAAGTGTGTGGAGCCCCTCGGGCAGCTCAGCCGCGGTGCTCACTCACGGCATCGTGCCCTCACTGTCTGTCAGAAATAAATAAGTCCGTGATCGACCGCGAGTGGGGTTTAGCACAGGCACGGGGAAGACTCGCAAAGCACAGCAGCGTTGTGGTCGCTTCTGCTTGCCTTAAGTTGCTGGTATCTGTCAAAAAAACCCCATCATCCCTGTAGGGAGCTGGGGTTTTCCTGCCCTCACTGATGTAAGGGGTGCATTATATTGCACGTGATGTGTATAGGTTCATAGAGATACAGATGCTGTACTTAGGTTTGACATTTAGGGTGCTTATCGCTCTCGTGTGTGGGTTGTGGTTTTTTTCCTATTTTTTGGTGTGGTTTTTTTTGTTGTCGGTTTTTTTTTGTTTTGTTTTTGTGAGTGGCACCTGACACTGATCCAGCTCTCCAAAAGGAAAAAAGTATTTTTTGTTGGTCTCTCGTCTTCAGTGAAGAAAGCTTGACTACTAGTACTGGATACTGAAATGTATTGCATTTGCATGAATGTATAGTAAACAAGGATGAGCATTCCAGCACTATAGGTGGTGGAAAGGGCTGCTATTGAAGAGCAACATTCTCTTGGATTATGTATTCAGTATATGCCATCAGTTCACCAGCTGGTAATTACAGCTGCAGTCAGTATTGTAATTTCCTTTGTTTAGGCACTTGGAAAGCAGGGGGATGTTTTCTGGTTGAAAGCCAGAGTTAGTAAAGTTAGAAGGAGAAGGAGCATAGTTTCTGCTGTGGCTTCTTTTAGATAAGAAAGAACCTAATATAAGTAGTAAAACTAGATAAAATATCTTTCTTAGAATTGTCTCTATTGTCTTGGTTATAGTGATGTCAAAACAATCGAAGTGCACAGCACACTAGTACATATGAAGCACACAAATGAATACACAAGCCCAAAATGTTTTCCTTGTCTCTTTTGACAATTTAAATAAAGCAACCCTTCTCTCTTGTGTTTGTTTTGAATACACAAGCAGAACTACAACATGGAGCTGGATTTTTCACTGGTGTAAGTAGAGTTACACCACTTCATAACAGCTCAGTATCTATCATGTGATTCTATAAAAATCAGTGAAGATATTGCTATTGAAAGAAATGCTATTAAAGGAATAGGTACGGTCAAGGCATGCTTAAATCCCAAAAAGCATATGCTTGCTTCTAAAATACTGCACCGTAAGACTCAATTTTGCAATCACAACTTAGAGGAAGTGAGTGGGCTCCTCGGAGTATTAATGCAGGTAGTAAGCCTTTGCAGGATCTGGCTCTTACTCATCATGAAATAGCTGGAGTTTAAAAATGAAGTGGGGCCAGATCCTGAACTCATGCCAATTGGTGTAAATCCAGAATAGCATGGTTTGAATCCCTCAAGTCAAACCAGTAAGAAACCCAAATAAAAATGCATAATCAACCTCGCAGTATTTTCAGGAGTGACTCCCTGCAGTGAAGGCTCTGTAAGAAACATCATCTCGGCAAGGGCTTTCCTTGCTTCTGCAGAGAGTTTCTAACATACGTCATTACACAGACTGAAGAATCAATTTCTATGCATACGCCTAAATACTTCCTCCTTATCTGAGCTCTTTTTTGCAGTGGAGTTTGACTGGGGGAAGAGCTGTAGAGTTTTTTTCTTCATGCCAAAATTTTTTCTTCATACAAAGAGAAGTGCATTAAGAGCGCAGCTGATTGCTGGTATATCATATGATGATCTTTCTATTTCAGATAGAAGGTTGGATGGAGCCTTTTTTGTGGGAAGTCAGGGCTGCTTCTGGGGATAACAGAGCAATCCCTGCAGCATTCTTTGCTCAGGAAGATTAAAATAGACTGCTTCTGTTTCCTTCTATAGCTTAGGCAAACCAAAATCTTTGTATAGAAAAGGAAATATGAGAGATGCCAAACAGTCTACATTTCTCACTCCTGCAGGTTCTTTTTTTCCCCCCACTGATTGTATATACTGAGTTTCATACTCTCTCATCTCTGACTGTTAGAGGGAAATCAAAGAGACTGCAAAATCTAACTTAAGGGCAACTTGGATGGAGGGTGATGAGTCTTTTACCACCTATTGAGAGGATGCCCAATATACCTTATGATTCAGCTTACCAACCTGCAAGTTGTATTTTTGCTTTTGTGTGACAGCAGGGGACATATATGTTAATGCCTGCACAGACCAGGTATCTGCTCTCCCTTCCTCCCCCCCATGTCCAAGTATGTCTTTCATTGTTATAAACTCTGAAATTCAATGTTATCTATTTTTTTTCTTAGCCAAGAGTAGAAGACCGACTGCTCACTACAGAAAATGGCCACTCTAAACAGAACAAAAAGGATATTTTAGAATGTTGGGATACAGTGGCTAAAAGAAGGGTTTAAAGCAGCACCCAGACAGTGCCCCACCGTCTCTGCCCAGTAATGGAATTTCCTCTGCCCTCACAAAACAGGAGGTTCTGGCAGCGTGTTTAAGTGTGGACTTGTGCTGGTCCTCCTCACCTCAGACACAGTCCAGAGAATTTGCTCATTCTGAGTCAGGTTTGAGGTTTTTTTGCAGCCCAGCTTACCTCAGGCTCTGGATAGAAGTGAAGACCTGAGCTTTTGGACACATGTGACTGTTCATGTCAGCTGGGACAGTCTTCTGCAAGGGATGTATTCTGCAACAGAAGCATCTCTCTTATTTTAAAGAAAACTTCAGTCTTATTTTTGCTGTTAGTTTCTGTAAAAACTGACAACTTTTCTTTCTCTAAAGCCGTTAAAAAAAACAACACAAACAAAACCTACATTTAAAAGGGAACAAAACAAAGCCTGTCTCTGGAAATGGAAGAATTCCTGACCTATACAGAGGTCCCTAATTTTTGTTTCAGGTCCTTGTGTGGAAAAGGTGGTACTCAGCTTACCTATGAAAGGTGAGGAGGAAAAGGAGAAAGATTTTTGCAGAGGTTTTCAGCAAGAATTAGGCTGATTATTATTCCACAGCATCTGTCTCTTTCTACCTTAGGAGGCTATTGCATAAGCATCTCACAGCTTTAAAAACAAAAAAATAAGGTCATTCATCATGGAATATTTTGCTTCAAAAATACAGGTTGCCAAATTAGCATAGCTCAGATCACCCTTACTAGGCAGCCTCTTGTCTTAAGGGACCATCCCAAAGTGTCGGCAAATCCTGCGAGTATAAATTTTCCATCCCTTCTTTATCAGAACACAACCTTCTTTGCCAATCCCCAGTACCCTTCATTGAGTATCAGGGAAATGCCACAGGGTTGAATTTAGCAGATTAAGTCTAAATGACCCAAATCCTGCTGGTTTTTATCAGAGAAACTCTCAGTAGGAGCTGTCTATGGAAGGACTTCCAATTCTGAGCCCAGGCATTAGCGGGAAATCTCACTTCAATAAATTAGAATAATAGCTAATAATCCCTTATAGTTCCTTCCATCAAAAGACATGGCTGAAATTCACAAACATTCTGTATTAAAGTGGCATTAAAGTCTTCTTTTAACCATGTCATCAACAGTGAAAAGAAGACATAGAAACAGTATTTGTCTAGCATGACATAATGGATCTAAGTACTGTCTTTAAATCACTAGCCTGTGTTTGCTCTACAAGGTATCTCCTCATGCAAAACAAACTCCATGAACTCTTAGAAGAATTTTTCCAAAACCACATTTTCCCAGAGGTCTTAAAGCTCATTTTGAATTTGCGTTGGACTGAAATCTATATTATTTTATTTTGTACTGGTTTGGGATAGAATTTTTTATCTTAGTAAAGAGACACATTTTAAAAGATGATGTTAAAGTCAATTAGTTGTTCTTGTGTTCTGAGAGTGTTTGCTGGTTTTTTTGTTAATTTCAAAAGCTCAATTATGTAACTTTAAAATGAAGATATTGCATATGCAGAGGTGCTGTTTTCCATAATTTTTCCTTTTAACTATGCGTTGATGTTCTATTCTATGGATTATCTCCAGGGTAAAGGCATTAGAAAAAAATCCTACTGATTTCTCAATGGGAGCTAACAACAACTGTAAATATTATGGTTTACCATTAACATATTTTGCTATATTTGCGCATTGCACCAGCACAAAAAAAACCCTCCAGCAATTAAAAAAAGAGATCAGAACAATTCTGAATGTCTCATGTACCCCAGATGTCCATCCCTTTCACTTGGGCCACACAAGGAATGCTACTTTTGCCCTCTTCTTTCAGTGTCTCAGATTCCTTCCAGCACATTTCAGGGTTTAACTCCCTTGAGCTTTCACACACCAGGAATAGTTGCACTGGTGCTGCCCTGGGTTCTGCAAATCCCTGCTAGCAATGTACTGCCTCAGCCTCAGAAGTTATTTGGAGTCTGTAAGCAGGTTTCAAATGACAGAGGTCTGCATTGGCACAGCTTCACAGATGCTAAAGTCCTGCTTAGATGATTTTGGCATAAAGAGCATACTGAGAAGAAAACAGAAAGTAGACTCTCCTTGACTACATCTAATTTAAAAATAAATCAATACTGCTCTCATTGCAATCAGCTAAAACATTCTTTATAACACACACCTGCATTGTACCTACAGCAGGGCCCATAAAATCCTGGGCAGAGGAGTATGGAGTTAGTGATTCACAACAAGATTTATGTAATAATAGATGAAGTGAGAGATGGAAAAGGACTTAGCTTAGGAGGGGTTCAGGATGAAGTTCTAGGTATAAAATTGCTGAGTAAGGACAGCACAAGGATTTCCTCCCACAGGGATAAGACTTCAGTAGGATGCTGTATAAAGTCCCAGACAGAGCAATACAGGGTCAAGGCTGACATTTCTATTGTGGGAAATCTCCCTGCTGGGCTGGGGGCATCAGGAAGTAATATCAAGGAAGGAATTTTTGTGAAACAATGTCTAGCAGTACTTTGGACAGACAGCTCCTCTCTATCTGTGACCTGAACCCAGTTAGAGCAGTACCTGGAATAGCAAAGACTTATACTAATCATTTATCAAGAGGAGCTGGGGGGCTAAAAACAACAGCAAAAAGCTGAAATTTAAAATACTTAAATAAGAAGGGATGAAAATGCATTATTTTTGTGTTTTTGTTTTTGTTTTTTTTTTTATAAGATGGTGATATTTTTATGTCACTCAGCTGTATGTTCTGTTGCAACCAGGCTGCTCTTCTGTGGTGGCAAGGGTACCTTACTTCTACCTGCTTTGTATTGACCCATTTGCTGTCACTTCCCAGGCAGATCCAAGGTAAGGCTCTATGAGAAGGCTTTAGGAGCAGTGGACTCACATGGCAACACTGTTAGCATTCAAAATAATGCACATATGGCTGCTTGGAAAATTGTCAAGGGAAAAATGTCCCAGCTGAGTAGGGGCTAACAATGCCCTTGAGAATTTCTGCCAGGGCCTCAGTGCCAAGTGACTTTTGGGCTGGCTGTCCCACTCTTCACAGCAACTGGCACTCCCATATCCTTCATTAAATGATGTGCACAGGAATATACAGTTTAGGCATAATTCAGACAGTTTATGCATGTGGCAGGTGGCTACTTATATGAGGTAGACTGTACACATTTCTACCAATGCCATATTTGAAATTATTTGCGCTTTTAGTCAGAATAAATCAGAGAAATCTCACCTCAGGATGCTCATCTAGTCCTTAGTGCCAGAACAGAACCTGTAAGTTGGAATTTGGGTCTTCTATTAATTATGGCATCTACTTACTCATTAAAAAAAAAAGTTCACATGATAAAATGATGTGCAGTTCTGCAAGCAAAAATACCTCTATACAAATATGTATATTAGACTGTAGAAATTTCTCAGCTGTTATTTTTTTCCTTTTGCCTTGGAATGCAGATTGAAAGAGGAAAAAAGAGCTACTGCCTGTCTTCCATAATCTTTCTGTACATAGGGTTTATTAATCTTCTGTTTTCCTGTTATTTTCCCTATAAATGCCATTTTAGGCTGCTTGTTCTTTCTTTCCTAGTTCAACAGTGGTTTATTTCTCTTTTCTAGTCTCAGTTATGAAACCTTTTGTTTTTCTCCCTTAGGAAAACGTTATAGAAAGCCAGAAATAATTTTCTGTTTAAGAGATGGAATTCACTTCAGAATTACTTGTAGCTTGTGGTTGTTACTTGGTCCACATTCCATGGAACCACATAAAAGCAAACAAGGAAAAAAGAAAAGAGTCATTTATAAAGACAGAGTCTGAAATGTGACCATTTTTTCTTTGTTACCTAATTTTTAAACATACACATATACGTATATATATATATATATTCTCTTTTTTTTTCCCTCAAAGAGATGTACCTTGAAACAAACTAGTATTATTCTTGCATTCATTTATTCTGGAATATGTAATTTCATTTAGTTAAGCCCTATGTGAGAAAATGAGAGTCTTGACTGTTGGGTTTGTTCTGCCCAATGGCTCTGTTTAAGATCTCAGTTCAAGCATTGGACTAGCAGTCCTAAAATCAAACTTTAATGCCTCCTAAATTTATTTTTAACACACATGTCATGCTGGACTGACCATTTCATCTCTGTATATTTTAAGATCTGTGACAAAGCAGTTGGAGATCTCTTGTTATAGACAGGAGTGGGCAGGTAGATCAGGAACAATCCTTTTTCTAAATTCCAGCATAGAAAGCAGCCTAAAGCTCCTGTCCTTGCTTGCAATGTGTACTGCAAGGCAATATGTATATTTGCACATAAAAAAGAGGATGTATTTGCATGAGCATTTGTCTACAGAAGTGTCTCAGAGCCAAGCTGAAACAGCACCTAGTTTCTGTGCTTTTTACATACAGAAAAGCAAATCATCTGCTGGAGGAGGAAATCAGTGCATCTTTACTGACGTCAGTACAGCCATGACAATTTACATCACCTGAGGATCTGTACCAGATTTTGTGTATCTGTCCTCACATAAAAATACACAACCTTCCACTGGTGTAAATGAGTGCTGATAATAGCAGTGGATAGCAATGCATAGAGATCACAGTGAACAATGAGAAAACCATTAAGCAGCATTCTCATTCTTCCTGTAATAGGTTTGTGATGTTCTCTTATGGTATTTTAATATAAGGTGGTATTTTTTTGTTGCTTCAGGGTTATAAAGATATATTTGCTCTTTTGATAATGATTTTTTTTTCTTTGTGCTGTGTATGCACAGCCTGCTTCTCACACAGGTAATATTGTATTATCTTCATTGTTTTTGCTAAGATTATGCTCGTTGCTCAGCTCTTATTTTCATGTGGTCTGAAGTTGCACTTTCTGAGAGAGATAGAAGTGGATCAATATCTCCCATGATCAGTCACATCTAAGAGAGAACATTTTGATGAAATTGAAGGGATTTTAAGCACAAAATTAAAAATGGAAAATCTTATCCTTCCTGCCCTCTTCTAGCTGAAAACAAGGAGATCTGTAGAACGAATGAAGCTTGACTTCCAGAAGATTTGTGTCACAGTTACATTTTCTGATGCCTAACAAGATGTGAGTTCTGATCTAAGCTTCTGGTGTTGAGGCTTTTATAACATCTTGCTCCAACATGGAGACTCCTCTGTGGAGAAATGGCTTCAGTTCACTCAGCAGCCTTTTCCTCATAGGAGAACCTACAAAGTTCTCTCTGTTACACCCTGCCAGCTACTTTTATGGAACTTGCTAGAGGTTAGTATCTCTGAAATCACTGTAACTGACTCAAACTTGGTTGAAATTCTCTGTGGGATTTGCAGTTACAAAGCAGAAACCAACATAGACACATACACACAGAGAGAAAGAGACACACGCATAGGAGGAAAAAAGGAAAATATTATATGATCACAGAAATCACATTTTGCTTAGCAAATAAAGACTAAGTCCTAGGTGTTTTATTGAATCAATGCACATCAGTAAGGCTGAACAGTCCACTCCAAATCTGTGACCCTGTCTTGGAACTGGTGTTCTGTTTTTAATAGCTGTCTAAAAGTCTTGGAGTATTAAAGTTCTGAAGAATCAGGGAATTAGTGTAGGAATTCAGGGGACATACTGGCAGAGGTTTACCACTGGCAAATGGAATCTGTTGCTCCTCCTGGCTTTGCATGTGAAGTTGGTGGATCATCTTGTTCCACTGCCAACATCTGCATGGGCATGGACTGCTGCTGAGGCAGTTACTGCTGGAGAGTTTATGTTTGCTGAAGCTCCCTAAAGCATCTATGTCATTCTCAAGAGAAGTAGAAAATTGACACTGAAATTATTATAGATCTTATGGAGGCTTGAGATTTTCTTCAGGTTTTGCTGTACTTCGGATGTTTCTTCAAATTCTGAACTTTCTATTAAAATTCAGGACATTGCTGTCAATCTGTTTGCTGTGTTGCTTTCTAGGCACTCCTCTGAAGTGGTTCACGTTATTGTGCTCCAGTGTGAGAATTGCTCTAACACTGTTTCTTCTGTTTCTTCTTCAAGGTTTACATCCAGCATCTTGGTATTGCAGTGCCTGAGTAGACCCTGCCTCCATGGAGCATCCTTGAATCTGCCTCCTGGAGCAGTGTTGTTTGGCCCTAAGATTCTTCACAGACTTTTAAAGTGATAGCATTTTTGAAAACAGAGGGTGTCTCCCCATATTTTTAGAGATTATTTCCTTTCTTTTTACCTCAGTTATAGAACTGAGATCAGCCCTCTTTTCCTGATTTTTTTCCCCCTATGAAGAATCCTGATTCTGCCTCTTTTGGGAAGTTCAGCTCTGCAGTCAGTTCAGAATTCTCACAGATGTCCTTGTCTTTAATTTGCTGTTTTTTAATTTGAAAATCCATTCCCTGTAGGGCACCAGTAAATTGCCTGTGTCTGCCTAGGTACTCACATGGCCCCCTTCACCATAGTAACTGAGCATCAGGATTTGTCCTGATATCCACGGACACTGGACCACTAACCTTCATCTGAACTAGCAGGGAATCTGAGGAACTTCTTACCTTTGCTCTGAGGATTCACTGATACCCATGCCAAAGACCTCTCTTCAAGTAATTTTCTTCTATAATGTTCTGTGCTAATAAATCTATGTCCAGTCAAACTTCTGAAGTAGGTAGACTGCATGGCTCAGTAATTCATGCTATTTTACAATCTAGGTAGGTCTAAGAGCCAGATTCTGTCACCACTTAAATGCAAGTCTGAATTCACTTAATGTGGTGGCTTTAAATTGGAAGAGACATGAGATAACATCATATACATCTTCTGATGTTACAAATCTTCTTGAACTGACTTCTGTCCCACTGCTGGAACTAGAGTTAGTTCTGCATACTGTTAGATTCTCTGCATGCTTGCCATGACATTCATTTGGGATGGCACAGCCAAGTGCTGTAACGCTTCCCCCAAGAATTCTTCATTACTCATATGGGAACTATGATCCCCGTGTTAGCTTCAGGAACATCCATTGCTGTTCCCTTCCTTCTGCTGAGAAAGGGCTGTTTCTCCTTTTTGTTAAACTGAATACAGAAATATTTTCCTCACTAGACATGCTCTGACTGGAACTATTATACCACCTTTATCACCTCATTTACCATGGCTCCTACACAGCCATGTGGACAAGCTGATAGGGAATACCAGATTGTGTCCTTGTTGGATGAAGAGCATTGGCAAAGAGCTTGAGTCTCAGACATTTAAAGATATTTAGCCTCCCAAAAGTGGAAGAAAGAATCCACTAGTTTTTAAGGCAGGGATCAACTTCTGCCAAATGGTTTGCTTTCAGCAAGTAATTTTATAGGCAGGCAGAAGAAAGGAAGTACTGTGACAGGGGAAGAGGAGAAGAGGAGGATGAGAGGCATCTGAAGTGTGTCTCTACTCTCTGCTAAGGGCAACCCTCAGGCTTGCTTTAAGTCTATTAACCCAGTCCTCAAATTCCAAGCCTGGAAGCGCAGCTGGAGCATTGCCTCAGGAGCAATCCCAGCAGTGTGCACATCTGCATGCTCCCTGAAGCCTCTGCAGCACTCAGAGATAGGATATGCCATCATCTGGGCTTCAGCAGAGGTTATCTGTGCAGGAGGCTATGAGGTGGTGGAAGAGGGGACAGCAGTGGGGAGGAGTTACAAGGTAAGGGGAGAGGACTCAGTGAAACTGTGGAATGCAGGAGGGCCAGGAGCCCCAGCAGAAGCTCCTGTGAAGTTTTTGAATGTGTGGTTCATTTACATGTGCAACTGTAATGATGCCTGGGCATAGCTGGGGGAGGGAAGAAATGACAATGGTTTATATTCTATTTTTATGGAGCCTCTCACTCAGGAGAAATTAACAATAAATAGCTAACACTGAACATTATCCTTAACAGATACTGACTGGTTGAAGCCCAGTAGACAACCCCTAGGCATAAGGAAGGAGCCAACTACTGTATACCCAGAGCTTATGTGACTAGTTCTCATCACTGTGAGGTGAGAGGTTTATCAGATCTCATAAAGCAATGCAGTTTAACCTGGTTGGGCAATGCCTGGGAGATCTCCAAGAAATACCCACAGTGCTAGGAGAGGACAGTGGAATATGTCTGCAGATAGCACAATTTTTGGGATGTCTCTGCCTGCCATTAATACCTCTGTTTCTCAGGTTAAATATTGGAGGTCCCCTCACAGGATACACACACACAGAACAAAAGGTGTTATCCCTGTTCACACGCCAGAGTAAATTCATCCTCACACATCTCTCACTGTTTTGTTGCATTGACAACACATCTCCTTCTTCATTGTCTTCTTCTTGTGAATTTGTTTTCATTTGTGTGATGTAGGTTTGAGATGCTGACAAATCCTCACTAAGCAATTTACATCCTGCTACCTCAAGCACAAATAGTAATATAAAATAAAAGGAATCACAACCAATTTTTTCTGCTGCAGTTTTTTACAAGGCTTCATTGCAGTCTGCTATGGCCAACTCTCAGATCGAACAC
>VZTT01069637.1:61320-79025 GCA_013400855.1 Buphagus erythrorhynchus
TTTAGATTGCTTACACATAATTCCTATTTTTCCAGCAGCTCGAAGCAGCAAATATGGGTGACAAAACTTCCTCTCCCAACAGGTGGAAGATGGAGCCCGAAAAGAGGCAAGACTTGTAAGAGAAAGGCCAAGGAAAGCAGAAACACAGAGAGCATTTTGCTAGTCTCTGACAAAGACTGATATGATTTTTGGTATTTTTTTTGTTTTGATGATTAGATCTGTAGAAATGTATGACACTCCAAATGCAATGGTACAATTTGCCCATGAGAATACTAAGAAAAAGATGTGGAGGCTGAAATTCAGATCCAGCTTAGCACTTTTTGCAGTAAAGTTTTTTGGATTTAGAGCTCATTTAGGAAGGGAGAGAGGCATAGGTTCAAGTTCCCACTGATACAGAGCAAAGGTTTTCCTCTCCAGTCACTCAGAATTAGGCAGAAGAGGTACACAGCTCACTCAGTCATCCACATGCCATATCAGCAATAGGAAAAGCCTATTATGCAGGTCATTTATACAACAATCAGAGGTCTCCTTTTGGCCTTCTGGCACACTCTTGAGAGGATGATGTAAGACAAGATACGAGATAACTAAACATAGAGATCATTCCTACTGATCTTTTCCTTTCAAATGGAATTTAGCCCTGCTGAGAAGTTCAGAGCTGACATCACTGAGGTCTGAGATTTCCAGTTTACCTCAAAAAAAACAAGTGTAGCACAGGCTGTGGTGGCTCAGGCTTCCATGGAGTGCCTCAGCAAATCATCATCACCCCTCACCCAAAGGGATGCACCACAGGAGCACAGGGATGTGTTCCTGCATCCACCACCACTTCCCTTTTTCAAAGTGTCTTCAGCCCAAGAATCAAAGGTCTTTTCAGACACTCCTAAATAATGTTCCTGGCACCCATAAGAAGTTCACTGATCTCAGTAAGGAGGTGGGGCAAGTACTTCTTTTTTTTTTCCTGAAAGTGAAGTACTCATTGCCTGCTACTGCCAACTGTTCCTGCTCTCAGCATTGGCTTAGTGGGACACAGTAAGTCAGGTGGGACTTTGTCATACTGGCACCCAGACTGAAGAGAAATTAAGTGGGTTAGGTTGACACCTCTCTTGCTGTTGTTTCAGTTTTTTTGTGGCTCATGCTAGATGAGATTGGCTCAGCTGGTTGGAACACGGTGTTAAAAACACCAGGGTCACAGGCTTAACCCCCATATGATATGGGCCATTCACTTAAGAGCTGGACTTGATGATCCTTATGGGTCCCCTCCAATTGAGTATTCTATGATCTGGAAATAAATATTATGTATTGTGGATTCTATGTGAGTTATGGATTTTTCAGAACTGTGTGCCTTGGATAGATAATCTCTCTCTAAACCCATGCTCAACAAATATTCAGGATGAAATCATTAGGGGCTCTTTAGATCAGGCCACCCATAGTAAAGTATTTCCATTTGAAAGTGTTTAGTTACAAATGTAAAAAGAGTGAAGACAGGGAGGACAACTTAGGCATTGCTACGAGAGGCTGCTGTGTGAGACACCATATTGTTTATTGATTCTCCCACTTGCAATGGCAATAAATGACATTTCTCATGCTACAGATAGGAGAGTAAGATCTGTTCATAAGTAAGAAGAGCCTTCATTTGGATGCAGATAGTTAGCATTTGAGTCAGGACAGCCCTTAAGAGCTGAATTGGCTAGGATTCACTGCATGAGACTTGAAATCAGATTATATACAAACTCAGTGGAAATACTGTTTTAGTGGGAGCTGGATGAGATCCCAGATGAATAACAATCAGATTCCCTTTCAACCCTTGCTCTTGGACAGCTGCTTCTTTTGTATGTGCTGGGAAAGATTAAAAAGTTTGGAAACAGTATTCATATGGTGCCTTATCACAGTTCTGGGGCATTCTCTGTCCTTTTCACTGCACAGAAGTGCTAGCAGTTTAGTAACACCAAGGTTTGTCATTCAGGAGTGTGATGTTAAAGGATTGTGTACAGCCAGCCAGGGTACATTCTGTTTCAATCAAACCTGTTCTCCCTTGGAAAAACTTAAAGGACAAAGGATGATTAGATGTAGAATCGATGCCTACACAAGCAAGTAGGTGGTCAAAGACACTGCAAGCTTTATTTACCCTTCTCTGCCTGGCATATTGACAGCAGTTATTATATATTTCCTCTGAAAAGAGTAAGAATTCCATAGAGGCCTCCAAACTCCTCCCTTATATTCTGTACCTCGTATTCAACACTGAGGTCTTGCTGTGTGTCATGGGAAAATTTTCAATCCTCTGAAATCCTCACAGATTTTTTGCTAATGGGGAAACTCTCAGTACATGTATGTTCTCCTTACATTTTATTTATGGGATAACTTGTAATATGGTTAACCTTTGCTAGAATCTCCGATCCTGTGAAAAGGCAGCTGCTCCAGGCAGTACCTTAACAATGGCACCTGAAACATGCAGTGGAGTCACAGCCAACAGTTACACCCCATGGCTAAAACAAAAAAAAAAACCTATATTTTTTCTCTCCTGATACCTTTCATACAGTTCAGCATTGTTTTGCTGAGAGACTTGAGCTATTCTATGGCAGTAATAACTATGAGATCTCAATAAATGCTAAAAAAAGCATGGTCCATTCAAGTGCAGCATAACCACAAGACTCCAATCTGTAATGCAACCTGTTCAACAAGATGGGAAATTCTGTCTCCATTGAACTGAGAGTGGTCACTGTTTGGAAGTGAGCATGGGAATAGAATCCAAGTCCTGCTATCATAAGACCTAATGAGACAGAGTCTTCTACTTAAGTTATTTCAAGAGCATAACTTTGGCAAGGAAAAATATTGCTATTCTAAGACCTTGCAGGTTCCAAAATAACATCCTGCTAGAACATCCCAACGTACTCTTCCACTGAACCTTGTCTGTGCTGGATCAAAACTAGCAATATGATCTTCACTGCCTTAGTACTGTATTAGTGTAGAGACACAAAAATAAAATTGTTATGGCAGTAGTTGTTCCTGGAGATAAAGGAATGAAAGTACCTGGCTATGAGGCCATAGAAACAGGGTCTATAATGTCTTATGTATTCCAGTTATTCTGGTAAATTACTTTGGAAAAAAGAAATAGGTGGTGGTCTTCAACAAACTTAAAAGAGTGGGAAAATTCAGTTGTTCTGCTCGAAGGTATAAAGCCTGATGACACCAGGCTGGGTGGGAGTGCTGATCTGCTGGAGGGTAGGAGGGCTCTGCAGAGGGATCTGGACAGGCTGGATCAACAGGCCAAGACCAGTGGTGTGAGGTTCAATAAAACAAAGTCCTTGCAGGGTCCTCTCCTTGGGTAACAGCACCCCCCTGCAGTGCTACAAACCAGGGGAGGAGTGGCTGGAGAGCTGCCCATTGGAAAAGGTCCTGGGGGTGCTGGTCAACAGCAGCACAACATGAGCTAGTGTGTTCCCAGGTGGCCAAGAAGTTTATTTTTTATTAAAAACTTATTTTGATGAGGTTCTTCTTCATGTGAGAAGCCTCCCTGTCTCTTCACAACACCTTTTGTACAGCTCTGGGATCTCTTCACGCACTACACACTTTTTATACCACGCAGCTGCTGCCAAAACTGGAGTTTCCCCCACCACACAGCTTCCCAGGCTAAACTAGAGTCTAGGCAGAATGTGTTCACCACAAGAATCAAGACTTCAACAGCTCCAGGTGCTAAAGCAACCACAGATGCAGATACAGCCACTGCTGTTGCCTTTTCCCAAGATGGGAAGTATTGTCACACCCCAGCATGCAGGATCTGGGACCATCACTGATGTAGCTTCACAGCTGAAGTGTGAAAGCACAAATAGCACTGCCAGCTTATGCTGAGCCACATGGTATCAGCTTATGCTACAGCCCTGCTGGCACCAGGGTACTGAAGCAAACTTATTAAATCTCAGTTGTTAGAGATTGCCCAGCTGTAAGTACCACAAAGTTCAAAAAGTCTGCATCGGCCATCTTGTTTCAGGAGCAGAAGCATGATCAATCTCACAGCTCCTCACTCTGAATTATAGTATTTGTTTATGAGACTTTCCTAAAATATCTCTGCAGAAATCAGGCTCTTGCAATAGAGGAAAATCTCTTATGTTTCCAGAACCACACCTTATAGGTATTTTTTTTCCTCCAATACAAAGGGCTCCAGCACATGGTAGGAAGTTCCAAGCTTCATTAAGCACAGAACAGTTGTGGTTTTGTAAGTGAAATGCTTAGCAAGTTAAGAGTCCCCACAAGGCACAAGTTAGCTGGAATAAGGCATTACAGAGATATCCAGTAGTACAGACAGACATAAGTAGCTCATCTAATTCCAGGGGAACTGTACATATGGTTGCAGATGCAGGCTGTATAGATTCCCATGGTCATCACTGACTGAAGCACTGCTTCTTTGGCAAGGTATATGTATATATCTTTGGCCAGATATATATCTATATCTACCTATCTGTATCTGAGTGTTAGCTGACATTGGTATCTTGTTCTGAGATAGGGCATGGATGAACAATTACTGTATGCAAGGCTGAGAATAGATGCCTTCTCCATTTTTTTGGTAATTTTTCCCCAGTTTTGCTGCACCAGAAAGAGTATAAAATAATCCAGCTTCTGGGACTACGACTAAACTAAGTTGTCATTGTCTTGATAAATTGACCTGACAGAACATTGTATGTCCTACTAGTTATAAATCTCAGGAATTATTGAACAGTTAAGATGGGCAAAGGGAACAACTTTCATACATTTTCCAAATCTTAGAACACCTCATTAATTCCATCTGTTCTTCTGCAACTTTAGCAAGGTCAGGATTTTATGAGGCTGTGAAATCTCCTCTTAACTGAAACCCAAGTGTCTGTGATGGTCATGTGCTGAGCATTCAAGTTGCATCCTCTCCCCATTTGCATTGGTGCCAAATGGTACTTTCTTTCCAGGGCAATTACTTCTGCAAATACAGCTGGTCTTGGTGTCAGCCAGCTGCTGTGTCCACAACCAGCCTCAAACACTGCCTGTTTTCCATATGTTAAGGCCCTGGTGGAAGCATGTGGGTGTGTGTGCAAGGGGAAATGGGCAAATTAAATTTCCTCTGAAGGAGTGGTGACTATTGCTATCTGTCCCTTGAGGCATTAGAGCCAGCTCTGCAACTGGGCCTGCACTTTTCCTCTGCTCTTCTCTTTCCCACAGCAGAAGCAGTTCAGCTTTCTATCATCAGGGAACAGCCTTGGGTATGCCAGCAAGCAACCTCTGTCCAGTTCTGCATTCCTAATTCTCTTTATGGTCCTTCCCTGTTAGGAAAGCACTCCACTTTCAGTTATGGGGTCACTGATGCAGCAGCCCCAGATACTTGTAGGTGTGCTAGGAACTGGGTTTGCAGAGCCAAAGCTCCAAACCAGAGCTCTAAAGCCTTCTGCAAGGCAAGCCCTGATCTTCCTCACTGCATTCAGTTGCAGTCTGTCATTGTCAGCTATAAGATTAGCTATAGGATCATCAAAAGAAAACCCAGCGACTGGTCTCTTCTCAAGATAGAGAAAAGGTACTTTATTGTAAAACTACATCTCCTTATATACATTAGATTGTTAAACCAAGAATAGAATACAGCTCATTGGTCAGAGTGGGCAACACCTCTTGCATAGATGTTTTCACTGTAAACAACACAGTTCTCACAGTACACATTCTGTAAACAGTAGCCGATGCATATTGTTTAAGATTCTTTCCTTTCTGTTTTCCTCCAAGTTCCTGAGAAAGCTTCTGCTTTCCCAGACCATGTATCCACAGCAGTCCTTGTGTTAGAATTTTGTGTCAAGCCTCAACAGCAGAGCTGGGGCAGCTCAGCCCCTGGCAGCAGGATTTACTGCACAGAACAATGCTGAAAATCCTTGTTGAGTGTGCAGTATAACATCACCACTGACATTTAGTGCATCAGCCCAGCGTGGTAGGATCGAGCTTTCAGCTTGTCTTTGGTTGCTGGTGCAATTCACTGTCGTGCTGTGCTGGTTCCCAGCGTGGAGCACAGAGCTGCCTGTGGGGGCACAGAGCTGCAGGGGAGCCAGCAGCACATCTGGCCATGCAGTGCTGCCAGGGGGCACAGACAGCTCAGAGGTGAGCTATGGATGGAGCTAATTTGCATGTTTATGAGATCCTGCATTGCTGAACAGCGCTCCTTCATTCACTTTTGTGTCATTCTCCTGTGCTAGGCACACTTTGATTCTAGCCTCTGGAAAATTCCAGGGCTTTCTTCCTGTACTAAGGGGTTAAGCATGAGTGAGAAGCCAGTAAAAAGCATAAAACAGATCAAATACTCAGTCATAATAAAAATGCTCTTACTGAGTCCAATTCTGACACATTCAAAAAGTAAAAGCAATTTATTCTTACTGAGGAAGAGACCTAAATTCCGTTTATATCTCACAGTCCCAGTAATTATGAATGGGGTTGCCAATTCCACAAACACAAGTCTTTCGCTTTTTTTAGTGTTCATACATATTGGCCCAAAATAAGAGACAAGAAAAAACATGTTTGCTCTGCTAGCAGAGCATTCAGGCAGAGTGCTGGTTCTGGATCTCTTCAGAAGGACCACATACTCATTAGTATGAGGCTGGCAAACTAATAATTATTATATGAAGTCCTGGAGGGGATTTGGAGAATGCTTATCAGTGTATTTAAAAGTGAACTTTTGCCAGTTATTTTCGTTTTATGTAGTTATAAATCTATTATTTGAACAAAGAAGAAATGGCTTGCATAGTACAAAATAGAAGAGGTATGAAAAGATGTTTATAACTGTGGAACATCTCTATCAGCATGCATTTTCTGACATGTAATTATTCCATTACATATATAATCTTTAATAAAATGATTATATTGATGATACTTGGAAGTGAGGAATGTTGTCTTGGAAAAGGTCACATGTTATCTTGGAAAAATAGCTTTCTATTAAGAAATTATTTGACACAGTTTCTGTTTATGGTAATTATTTAACTGAAATTATTTCAGTTACTTTTTTTACACAAACTCCCCCTCACGCATGCTTGGGATTCTTAGCAGCTTCCTAGTTGTGATATCTGAAGTTTAGTTTTGGCTGCAGGTTATGAAACCTCTGGTCACTGTAGTGAGTGCTGTGTGTGTCACCAGAGGATCCCCTCCACACCATCAGATGTGCACACACACACACACACACAGAGAATATCAGACTGCTGTAATTCACACCAGCTTCTTTTCCTGAGTGGCAATACTCAGCCTGCTAGCAAGCCAAAGAAAATGATGTTGTGGCTTGTCTAGCACAAAAAGTCATCAACTGTTTCCACCACTGACAGAGGATCTGGAGAGACTGAAGGTGCACATTGGACTGCATGGTCCAACACTCAGTGTTTCCTCCTCCCATGGCAACTTTGGCCTCTTCCTTTTTGTGCCTACAGGCACAAATCCAATTAGCAGACAGCCATGCCAGTCTAAATGGAGTGAATGGACTCTTGTTTAACGTGTGATTCAACAACATTTCAGGAGACACAGGACCCCAGTCTCTCTAGCAGCTAATGACAAACTCTCTTCTCCCCAGGAAGTTTTTTCCTGAAAATTGATTATGAAGTACTATCATCTCCCTCATCCCTGTTCCTACTGTCCCTTAGGAAAGATTAGCAAGAAAAGAAACTTCTGAGTGAATCACTTCCACTGGACACATAGGGGAGCATGAGAATCATCCCCCATAAACCCAAAGAGTATTTCATCAAGTAATTCTGTAAGAGACACCAACACAGCAACATCAGAGATAAAAGTACCCCTCTACAGAGAGCTAGCTAGCTTTTCCCAGGCCATCCAAATGTCCCAAATTGGAATGTTTTGTTCCATCCAATTTAAGTACTATTTCCAAATCCCTTCAGGCTGCTATCTCTTATGAAGGCGCTACGTGTGCAATACATTAAATTTAACTACTTAAAAATCCAACTTTATACAATAGATATTTGATCTTATGTTTCCTCCTATGGACAATTTCTTTCATCTAAACTGTCTCTGGTTATAACAGAATTAGTCCACAGATAAATTGAGAGTGAGTTTATCCTCCTTAGTTCACCTTGAGTAAGTTATTTCATCCCATAGTAGCTGAAGCATCAAGAACCACAAAACTACACAAAATAATGCCCTAGCTAGTATGAGAAATGCTGAAAGTGGGTCCAAAATGTGGCCTCAGACTTTGCTTCTGGCTGTCACAAGGAGACATCAGTCAGATTGGTCCTAGAAGCCAGTATGGACTCTCCCCCTGCAGTTGGTTCCTGAGCACATCCCATTGCTTTTCCCACTCTTGCCCATTTCCAGCATGAAGGAAAACCTGGCAGTTAGCCTAGCCACACCTGGTAGACTTAACAAATGGATGAGATTTCCTTCAAGTGGTTCTGGGTAACAAAATGGACTTGTCAGCAGCAATTCTCATTGAATACAGTGAATTCACAGGAGTCATCTTTATGTCAAGTAGCCTGTCACCCATGAGAAAAATGTGTGTTTAGGTCCATAGCAGAGGAACAGATCCTGCTGAGCCAGAGCATGAGGCCACAGTTCAGTTTCACCATTTACCAAACACATTGCTGACTCTGATCCCAAGCCTAAAAATGCCACCTTACATTAGAGAGGGTCCATCACTACATGCTCAGACCCTCTTTGTACACATCCACATGCATGTGTCTACTGGTCATGTTCTTTGTACTGAAATTGGTGCAAAGCACCACAATTTCTTTCCAAAATCCATGCACCCGTCTGCCAGTCATGCCACATTTTCCCCCAAGAATTTCTTCAAGGTACAAGTGAAGATGAACAGGAGAAATCCCTGCCACTTATATGGACTAAAGTAAGCTGAGAAACCAACTGTTCAGGAAGATATGGCATTAATCTCCCCATCCCTAGAAGCAGATGGAGATAAATGAATGGCACATTTGACATATCTGTTGTAGTCACCCAACGAGTTAACCAAAAAAAGATCAGATCACAGCAGCATTGGCTCAGACCCTCTTCCTCCAACACAGGAAATTCCATTTCCCCAGCACGGTGCTTTGTGCTTATCCTTCCAAGCTGTGCTGTTCTGAAACCCCCACAATAGCTCCCAGACACACATTTGCGTCAGTGTCACATTGGGTTGTCACTTTCCAAACACTAGTGTCTGCATATGCTATTTTATACTAGCAAGGGCAGCTTGTTTTAAGATATTTTATAGGGTCTCCAAAATCGACATATTCTAGTGACAAACTGTAAATACTCTGGAGACGGGAATGCTATCTTCATCCCCTCCCCAAGCACTAAAAAAAGAAATTTATAGTAATGCTATGCAAAGGTTGTATGACTTAAAATGAATTTTTGTACCAAAAAAGAAGATGATGATTAAGCAGGAACTAGGTAAGTTTTAGAGGATGAGCACTGATCTTTTGATTGTCAAATTTATAGAGATGGAAGAAGACATTTTCTCCAACACTCATTAGATGATCAAGGCAAGCCAAGTTCCAGACTACAAAACATATTTGATTTTTCATTTTTGGCAGGCAAGCAGACAGAATAGATGCTCCTGGCAAGTTCCTCCCTCTTCTTCCCTCCTAGCTTGACTTTGAGTGGTGGAGAGAAGAAGGAAGAACAGCTTTGAGAATTCTGAAGAGCTGTAGAACGACTCAGGTGGACTGAAAGAGGGGCTGCAGTGCATCCTGGCAAGGCTGAACATGTCTGTGTATGTTGTACATTCATCATCGTGCTGCCACTGCATAGTGGGGCTCCTTCAGCAGTCAGCTTTAGTTAGGCAGGACTGTGTGCTGCAATTCAGACATCATCAAGACACATCTTCATTTTTGTCATGCAATTAACTAGATATGGAAGTCTGTTATAGTTTTTAGGCAGAGCTAGACAGGCACTGGTCTGAAATAAGTAGTGAAAATTCTTGGTCCCTGAATCCCAGTGACACTAAGGTTGGGATTGTAGTAGCTGCTGGGAATGTAAAATGAAATTAAAGTGATGGCAAAAGATTTTTAGCTTTCTTTATTTTTCATATATTTGTAGCTTTGTAGATTTCTAATGCATGGCTGTAGCTCCTATTACTTTTACTACCCTTTTCCCCTACATTTTGGAACAATAAGCTAACCTTCTAACTACATGCCTGAAATACTGTTTAGTCTTATTCCATGAAAAGAACTAACTACAAGGATGTTCTGTTTTCCAACCAGAATCTGGAAAGAAAAAACAAAGTGGGGCAAAGAAGCCCCTGGACCAATTCCAAAGGGGCAGCACCCAGGGAAATTTTACCTAACCCACTACTGTCCTAATTGGACAATATAAGATAGGTCAACTAACCTTATAAAAATTGTAGAATTACTGTACCACCTGCAGGTTTTGCCATATTGTGTACCTGAAAGTTTTCAAGTAAAGGTTTGCTATTATATTATCATTCTAACATTGTTTGGGAAGGTTTGTTCTATTTCCAGGCAACAAAATAGTTTCAGGCTTGTTGCACTCCCACACTTCATTATCTTGGCTAATAAGGCCCATGCCCCTTAACACACAATTTTCTCAGTCAGTCACTTTTGTGATTCTGGTTTGTATAACTGTTTTTCTGAGATAGCCAGCATCAAATGTTCAAGAGGAAAGAGTAAAGAAGAGCTATGGGCTTTCTAATGCTGGTCAGTTTGAGTCCTACACATTTGCTTTGGGAAGGATTTGCATTAAGTATTCTAATATGACAATCTTTAAAATGCCCAGTTCCTCTCTGAATCTTATCAAATGCTTGCTGTCAACAGTATCCCATAACAGTGAGGAGGCCATCAGATTTACAGGAACTTAATGAACCTAAATTCAAGAAATTACCTTGAATTTATTTTTAATCACATATGTTTCTTTACAATATGATCCCTGCCCATACTCAACTGCCTCCAAAAGACCAGTCTAATGCCCTACAATTGAGATGAGCCATTAAGACAGCTAGAAAATGTTGTGGTATTCTGCAGTGAAAAGTGAAGAAGTGGGGAGAAGCAGCTAGTTGTTAGACAGTACTCTTGGAAACAGTGCCTTTGTGAGATCTCCAGCTCAGTTCTAGGTTGGCTGGAGTCAAAAATAGATCTATCACAGGAGGGAGGTGATAGAAGGAGTAAGGTCTGCAGCTAACCTTAGCTGTGTTGTGTCACAGCTCCATAGGTAGGTAGAGGTAGCATTGAGCTTCATTTTGGGGAGTCAGAGGACTGCAACTGGCCTTTCATTAACTTAGCATTGCTAAATAGCTCCTGTTTGTGGTTCTCCAGTGCTTATCTTATGAAAGATAACAGCCAGTAAAACTTCATCTGAGATGACTTCAGTTCTTTGACTTTTTCTGCCTTTAATCTTCCCCTCATAGGCCGTGATTTTGTGCAACTCCATCTGTTCTCTTGGCAGCTACCCAAAAAAAGGCAAGATAGAGACAAGTGGCAAAAGACTCCAGGAAAGCTGAGATATCCAGCATTAAAAACAGTGACTTTTGGTCAAAGCCTCTGGCTTTTCATCAAAAGGTGGAGTTTTAAAGAGAAACCAGAAAGGCTGCATGAGTTGAACTAGTTATATACTGATAGAACATTGCTTGATTCAGCATTGTCAGATTTCTGTGTGCTTGGACCAAGGGCAAGGCTACTGGATATGCAAGCCAGTAGAGCTCAAGGATCAGAATCCAGAGGTTAGTAAGTACTGGCAGCTGGGGAACCCAGTGATCTTCATTTATGGAGCATGCCAGCAGTCCTACAGCACTGACCAGAGCAGTGGGATGGATGCAGGGGTGTTGCACCATGGTGCACGGTACGCTCTGTGTACTCCTAGCGAGAACAATTTTCATTCTGTCTTGTTTTGGCATGTCTTGTAGTCTAAAATCATTCATGCAGAAAAACACAGAGCTGCTCCTTATCTTTGGGAACAGGCCACACAGGATATATGTTTAATTAAAGCTGACTGCTGGAGAGCAGGGAGCACCACTGTTTTCCATATGCTGTCTGGGCCGGGGGTTTGCTTTTGTGGGGGTGCAGAAGAACAAAAAGAGGTTAGATTTGTTTATCATAACACAACTCTCAGCAGAGGAATATCTCTATTTCAAGACAGCCCTCATCAGTGCTAAACTAGTAGGCACTGATGCTTAGGGGGCAACACTTACTTAGCAGAAAGCCCCAGGCACTTGTCCAAAGGGAAGATACAGCATTAAGGGACTTTTAGGAAAGTTTGCTCCATTTGGCCCTGTGTTGTGCAAGCTACAGAGACTTTCAGTTTTTAGACCTCAGTTGTTGTTCCCTCTACAACACTAGTTTTTAAGAAGGAAAGAAGCTTATCTCCTTGGGATCAATCGATGAAAGACCAAGGCAGCGTGGGTCATGGAGCCCCTTTGCTGCACAGCCCAACTTTCTGAGAGGCCAGAGAGGTAGAGCTAGCTCCTGAGCTGACTAGACAGCTTGTGCTAGCCAGGAGGTTTGGCACAAACCTCTCTGAAGTTCATCACAGAGCAGGAATTGCTGTGGCTGGACACTTCATTCACAGATACCCCTAACGAGGCTGCAGGACATCTCTTGTCAGGATCAATGTTAAAATCAGCTGAATAAAATTCAGTCAGCTGTTTTCTCTCAGAGGAGAGAGGGCTAATGTTTCAATTGACAGCATGGGTAACTTCTGGGCCAAGCTATCTCTGCATTTATGACAGGTCTGGACTGTCAAATCCTTGCCTCCGGAGCGTGCATCCCAGCTAGATGGAGCAAGGCACTGACAGGCTCAGGCTGCTCTCAGTCCTCCCTTTGCATCTGTGCTTGCCCTTGTCCTCTGCTGCTCCTCCACACACTGGTATCATAGTGCTGGCAGCAATTACCCCAGCATTATCATTATTAGTATTCCTCCTCCTCTTCCTCCTCCTCCTCCCTGAGCCCCTTCCTCTTTTGCACCACCCAACTCACCCAGAACACCTTTGCTTCTCACTGGTTGTCCCTTCCAAGCTTTCATCAGTGTACTCCCCAAGACATAATAATTTGTTTATTTTTAAAGCAATAAAGTGGAAACAGAGCAGTTCAACACAACAGTTCCCCTGGTAGATGGGGAGAAATTCTCCCTACAATCACCTGCCTGATCTGCCTAGGATAGTGTGTGCTTAATTTCAGTCTCTGCAATGGTTTGAGGAAGGCAAAGTAGAGGATGTACAGAAAAACGCAGGCAAAAGAGCAAGGCCTGAACCCACCCTTTTAATTGGTTGACCATTGCCACCTACCAGAAGAATTTAAAAAGAAACAAAATTGCAGACCCACACTCCAAAGTAATGAATGAAGTTACGTTGCCTCCCTACCTGTTTTTCAAAGGCTGAAACAAAACTCATGCTTTCTGGGGTTTAACTTCTCAGAGGCCACATACTCAAGTTATGTAGCCTTCCTGGTTCTGCAGCCAAGGGGAAAGTGCTGGGAGAGTGGGAAGGGACTCGCTGGGCTCCGTGTGCTTGGGCAGGGTCGGTACCACTGGGGGTGTTTGTGTGCCTTGCTGTACTTACACACACCACTAAAAAACTGCTCTCAGTCCTTCTGATGCCTTAAGGTTGTTTTTTCTGTTCTGCTTGGGTGTGCAGCTTTTAGTTTTATATTAAGGGTTACTAGGATCTTTTCACAGGGTGGTGAAGACAAAACAGTTCTATTCCAGCTGGGAACTCAAGGACAAGCTCTTTAAACTTCAGGCCCTGAGCATAAACAATGTGAAAAGAGGAGGGAAGGCAAACAAGCAAGCAAGGAGGATGAAGATTCACGATTTGTGACTATTAATTGGACAGTTGACTCCTGCATGCAAATGGACTAAAACCTATAAAAATGTGAGATCTTGGGACCAAGCTCTCTTTTGCTTCCATCTTGGAGCCACCCAGACAGGGCCACGACTGTGGCACTGACACTGCCAGGGTGTGGCCTTTCAAGGCCCCTCAATAAATATCCATTTTATTCCTCTTAACTCTGTCTAGCCTCTGCTCCAGCTCCTCTAGGCATCACTTCCCCCATGTCTTTGGCTGAAAGCCTCTCGAGTTCAAAGTTAGAATAATTCAGAGGGAAGGGGGGTCATATTCTCCACTCCCACCTTCCTTGGCAGACACCTGTAATTCAAACTAAGACACATTGACTACAGAGCTAACCAAAACCTCCACTGAAACTGATTTAAGGAGGATATGAAGAAGAACAAGTGGCAACCATTTGGTAACAAAACACCAAACCAATGAAGAGCAAGGAGACCCCAGACCCCACTAATGCTGTTGATCACTGTTGCATGAGGTATGGGGAGTGTAAATCATGAGGGTATAATTGTCCAGGGGTTTCTTTGTTTGGGGTCCCTCTTTTGAGGCATCAAGCTCAAGATACCAAATACTATAATTGATTTCTTGCAATAAACCTATCTAATGGAAATGAGAGGCTGGTGTCTAAAATTTCTACAACATAAAGATTTCTTACTTTGGATGAAATATTTTGCCTTTCTTATCTAATAAACACATTTTTAGTGTTTTGTTTTCCTGTTTTGCTCAAGTTGCTTACTTCTTAGGGTTTTGCTTTTCTCTTCTATGGTCTCTTTCTCTTGTCATGGTCTCAGTCCCCCTATTTGTGCTTGTCCCATCAGTGTTCCACTACTATTCCTGGTAATGCCCAGTAGGGATGTGCTAAAGCCATTTCTGTGATCTAGGGAGGTTTCACAAGAAATGTCTGCAGAGGTAATTTAGCCACTGGTAAGAAAACTTCAACTACTTCACAATGTATAGGAAATATATACAAGAAAACACATTTAAGGACATGTTTCTGTCCCCAAAGAAATAGAATTAAAGACAGACATGATGGTTTTTCATTAGATGTATGGGATTGTGAAATAAATGCTGCTAGAAGGAAAACTTTCAGTTTGTGCACTTTAGCCCCATTCTCCACAGGCTGACATTAGCAGCAGAACAGGTAAGGTAAGGGAATAGAACTGTCAGCCCCCTTCTCTCTGCTTCCCTCCACCTTGGAGTAAAAAATGTTCATGCAATAATTAGACTACTCTTTCAGCATCACTGGAAGTCACTGTCCCCTTGGAACAGCTCTAAAAATGGCATTTTCCCTTGAGCTTCTGCTGAGTGAACACTGACCCACTGTGTTTGTTTTCTCTTACAGGAATGAAACTGTTTTACACCAGTTCTGTTGCCCAGCAGCTGATGCAGAGCAGAAGCCTTCATCTCCAGACTCCTCACCAAGGTGGGAAATTGTTGATGTCAAGACTTTTATTTTTTCTGCTCCTTTATCATGCATCACTGATCTTCCTGCCCTAGACAAAACTCACATATTACACATGCCAATCCTCCTCCATCCTCCCCTACATCCCATGTTCCCAGCAGTGCTGCCCCTCTGTTTTCCCTCCCTGAGATTACTGTTTGTACTGTTGTGTAATTGCCTGCAACCCCTCCCTGATCTCCAATCCCACACACACACAAAATGTTTCTTCAGCCTCTCTTCAAACATCCACTTCCATCAACTCACATTCATGCTTGTACCTTTTCTTTCTGTATGTGACACTGACACACACGTGTTTCACTCTTCAAATTATTTATCTCACACTATGAGGTTCATGGATACACACACTATAGCATTTAAAATACAGCAAAAGTCACCTAAAAAACTCAGGGTTCTGTCTCACACCCTGAGACAAGGTTGGGGGAGCATTTTTATCTGTGTCAAATGGTGTGAGCTTGCTCTAACAGCTATAGACAGGTAGTATAAACTATGACCAGCTTGCATCCAGTGCAGCCAGGTGTGGGGACACCAGCAGTTCTCAGCTCTTCCTCATCAGTGAAAGATGTCAGTGCCAAGACCAAGGGGTCCAAAGAGCTTCAGAGGTACTCAAGGTGCATATACTGCATTTAGCTTCCACCCTTGGCCTTGTTCCTCTGCTCTTGCCATCTCTTTCCCCTCTCACGACTTCCCACCCTTACTTCTTATGGACCTACTCTGTTTTTCCAGGCCTCATCACCCTTCTGACAACAGCAAAGAGGTTTCTCTTTAGAGATATCTCTCATCACACTGCTAGACTTTGACCTTTGGCACCTCTGTAAAAAGCCTGAGTTACTAGCTGGGCTCTGAACAGAACTGGGCAGCTGAAATTGCAGTAGTGAGGCTACTGCATTTTTAAAATGATATTTCTCTTGTTCTGCTCACTGGAGCAGACTATGGTTTCTGATTTCCTTCCAAGAAAAAGTGTGAGTGCTGGACAGCTGTGAAGAGAGCCGGGGTGGCTGGGTGTGTATGGGTAAAGAAGCAGGACCTCTCCTGCCCATTTGTGTATGAAGATAGAAGGGTTAACCCCCGTGATCAGTCTGTGCTGAGGGCTTTCAGGCATTAGTAAAGTTTGCATGACAGCCCTGTCATGGCAGATGGGGAGATGCTGGCAAGGAAAAGGAGACAGCAGAGGAGACAACAGAGATTTCTGTGGTAGGGAAAACCACCTCTCCCTTACATTTCTGGAGTGAGAGAGTTTTGTTAAATTGCTCTAGTTTGTCTAGAACTAAGGATCAGTTTTGCCATAGTGTTCTATCTTTATATCCTCATCCTTGACCCTACCTCTTTCTTGTCCCAGCCTCCTTCTTATTTCTGATCATATCCCTTAGTTTCTAGAATGTTCTTATTCTACAAGGCTGTCAGTCATACAGTCTTAAGCTCTAGGATCATTTTTGTCATGTTCTTTGTCAGGCCTTCCTTTTGTCCTGCTGATTCCAGAGGCCCTGCCTATCCCTTCAGCCTGAGTTTCTCTGAGTTTTGCCCTCCTTCTGCTGGGATTTGACAGATAAATTGAAGAAGGAGTGATCACCTGTTTCTTTAATTTAAAAACTTTGGCAAGTTGCATCCAAAGATGAGTCTGAGCTAGAAAATCCTGATTTGGGGATGAATGACAATGACCCCTGTATCATGTTGCATCTAGGCTTCTCAGATCTCAGTACTGATCTGTGCCTGTCCATTTGATGCCTTCTTTAGCTCATCCCACAATGAAGGTCTCATGTATTCCTTACTTTTTTCCCCAGTCTTTCTCATGTCATTGCCATTTCTAATGCCTCCAAACCTCAACAACAGTCCTGAATCTGTCTGTGTGTGACAGAATATTCTGAGCAGAGATAAAGATGGTTGAAGTCACCATGGCTATTTGAAGGTGAGAAACAGGCACAGAGAGTTATTGAACTCACTATTTAGTTTTATCCTAGCCATAAAACATCTCCTACTCTCTGCCAGGTCCTGCAGCCTGCCATGGGCTTACTTCATGTCCAAAGTCACATATACAGTGCAGTGAGGAAGGCAAAAGAATGTCAGAGAGGGAAAAACACAGAGTCAGCATGGAGCTGATACCTGTATGGTGTTCTGGAATGGCTCAGTAGGCTTCTAGGAGAAGCTCATCATATCATTTACACAGAGTGTCACCCTGCTCAAATCATGAACAGGTTCACCATTGGACCAAGGCAGAACAAAAGTCAATCAAGGCTGAAATATGTTGGTCAGACAGCCTGAATAGGCAATCAGTTCCTGGGTGAGCCAGGCATATGAGCTAGATCAGCTCATCAGGGCCCCTGGTGGGAGAGCCTGGTACATAGGGGCTCTCTCTGCAGCTCTTCTGAGTCCCACTGAATGGACAGCCAGTCACAAGTGGTGCTGCTGTGAATTCTGATAAACCAGCTCGGGTTTATTCTCTTTTCCCCTTCCTGATGGTTTCTCTAAATGAGATCAATCCTG
>VZTT01069637.1:79106-107037 GCA_013400855.1 Buphagus erythrorhynchus
TGCCACTAATAACCATCAGCCATCTAGTTTTAATTAGAGTTTGCTTCATTAATGCCCCAACTCCTCTCTGCACAGCAGATTAAATAATGTACTTGCAGCTCATTTACACAAACCCCCAAATTGCAAGGCTGAGCTGCAATCCTTTAATTAAACAGCCTGGCTGATCCCTACTGCTGCCTCGGCTCATCAGTCTAAGCCGATTAAAGAGAATAGGGACTAATAAAGAGCATAAACAGGGAAGTGACTCTCAGCTCTTCAAGGGACTTGGAGACTCCAGTGGTGATCAGCTGCTTTCTCCTCCTCTAGCTGGAGCTGTACCTCAGCCCACATCCCTTCTGTCTGGGACCTGCAAGAATGGTTCTGTTTTCAGCAGGAGCTCACACTCATCCTGTGCGACAGGAACCCTTTGGGAGACAGGAAAGACACAGCAGAGGAGGAGAAAGAGATTGGACATCAGAACAGTGAGATGAGGGACTGTCTGACTCCAGTCAGAGGCCAGCAGGAGTAGCCATGCAGCTCAAGAGAGGGGCAGGAGGAGAAGAAAATGCAGGGAATAACAGTTGGAGGTTGACAGCCAGGAACAATCTGGGACAAAAGTTTGTCTCTGCTTGTGGTTTGTGATGGTCACTGTTCTTGTGTGGTCTTCCCTAACATTTGTCTGCAAGATTTTTTGCTCTTTCTTTGCTGCCAGGTAAAAATGCCTTGGCTTCACATGGATGGGAATGATTAGGAACTTTTCAGTGTCTAACCATTCAACAGAAGCCAACTCAATGAGGTGGTTAAGATTATTCCCACTCATCTTGTTCTGCTTTGCTTCACTGACTGCCACAAGCAGAGCTAGCCCCCTTCTCTCCTCCAGCATGTGAACTCCTTGTGGGGAAGTTGCAGCTCCCTGAGTTTAGCAATGCAAATTTCCCACCTGGCTGCTTAGCTGGGTTGCACCAGCAATTAGCAAAACTGGTGCTGTAGGCCATGAATATTAAGAGACAGATTTGATCCCAGATTCTGCCAAAATCTCAGAGCCAAAGTACAGGATGAGGTGATGGCAGCAGCAGGCAGATTTCTGTTCCTGAACTCTAAGGGTTTTCCCATATCAAAGGACAGTATAAATCCCTTACCATTGTCTCCACTGGACTTCACTGTACATCACTGTACACCACTGGCTCCATGATCATAAGCCACCTTGCAGCTTGGGTTTCCAGTGGAGATGCCAAATATCAGGTTGAGTGACATGAAGAAACTCCAGGGATGGCAGTAGGAGCTAACCCTGCTCCTTTACTGAGGTGCTGATTAGACTCTAATTTAGCCAAACCCTGTAATTTCATAAAGCAATGGCTCTTTTTCTTGCTGGCTTTTGCCTATTAATGGCAGGGTTTCATTCTAGGGATTTGAATAGCCTAGTAATTGCATTTCCCACTTCTCCCAGTCACATAGAGTGGAGACTGGCATCCTAGAACAATGACCTTAAAATGTGTCCAGCAGCAGCCCAGTTCTAAAAGGATTACATACCATTTTCCTTTGTGTGAGGTAATAGGGCTGAGATGAGAAAGATTTGTTTCTATTAGAGTAATGAGAGAAAATGATGGAGTCACAATTGGAGGGAACAGTGTATTCATTCAGTTGCCTTTCATAGGCTTTTTGGAGTCTGCCTCTGTGGCGCTGAATAGGAAATCAGCAGAAAATCACCTCTCCTCCTGTGAAGGGAAAAGTTCTACAGAAAACTTTAAGCATCAGGGGCAGGTCTGCTTTGGCAATGGACTTGGGAAGAACACTGGAGTGCTGAAGCATTGTGGAAGAAGTGCAGATGAGACCTGACCTGCTTTTAAGGCAAAGGAGACAGAGTTCTCTCAGGAAGAGAGAGCAGTCTTCTGGAAGGGCTTGGATGTGTACTTGGAAGAAGGGCTAGGATCTGAAATATCTTTGGAAAAGTTGGACAAGCTCTGTTCATATTTTGCACACTTTCCAATAGGGAGACTGATGCTTAGATCAGGGTTGAAACATGATTAGTGCCACAAATTTGCAAAGTGTATACTTCATGATTGTGAACCAATGAAATTATAACTCAATATGGTTTAAACTTTGAACCGCTGTGGACTCATTTCTAAAGTGCCTGATGAATTAGTCACCATAACAGATTGGCTGCTTCCTGGCAGCAGTTAGTGGTAAGGAGACATGTGGACCATTGGCTACTTCTCCAAGCCAGCCTTCCTTGCCTTTCTGGAGAAATTCCTTCTTGCCTCACTTGTGACTTACCAAAGTACTGAAATGGAAATGTGTGTTCTTGCTGGAGGAAGCTCTTGGTGCTGGTTGCTCCATTTTTCTATGTGAGAGGCTGATAAGTGGATGGACAGATTTTGGACAGTTTGTTCATACCAAACCTTCAAACATCTTTCTTGATAGCTCTTTGAGCTGCATGAGTGTGCTGTACCCTCAGCAGCACATGCCTAAAGCCCAAAATCTGATTTCATTTAATTCTGGACATTTCTGTCTCTGACTCTTCATGTCTCTTTACCTGAACTCTTTGTTTCCATTGAAAATGCATTTTTCCTTTGTCCTGTGAAGGTGCATTTTTTTTTTCCTCTGTCCATCTTCATGTTGTAAGATGTTGGCACAAAGGAGCCATGAATTTTATCCACTGCACAGTCCCAGCATCACATCCCTCTTTGACTCCTCACTGCTGTAGCACAGGAGCATCTCTCCTTCCACTACAAAGTTCTCACTTTGCCCTTGGGTAACTTTAGGTTCTCTAACAGTTAGATTCTCCTGAGAAATTCCCCAGACCTTGTTTGGGCTGTGATTGTAATGTCCCTTAAGGCTGAGGCCCATGAAGCTGTTGAGAACTGAACCACTCAAGTGGATGCTCACTCTGGACATCACTGGAGTACCTTGGTAAACAGGTGGACAGTGATGGTTTTCCACCAGTGTCCATCACTCTTTAAGCATTACAGTTAAACAACTGAGCTACTCAACATTTTATCCAAACTTGTGAAAGACTGACCTTTCCTGACATGACAAACGCAAATCCAGTTCATGAAAAGGGAAATTATAATTTCTGATTTAGGATTGCTGGCAGGATACTGTATATAGAATCTGGAGGTCAGTGCTTCATCTCAGCTCAGAGCTTTCTGTGGCTTTGGCTCAGGTGTGAAGTGTGATGATGGTTCTAGTCTGTACCAAATCAGATCTATAACCTTCCACTTAAAGAAGCCTAACAATTCTGCTTAATTGGCCCCCAGCTGGCAGTGTCAAGTGCATGTTCCTACAATTAGTGGACCATGGAGGCTGAATTCTCCTCTGATTCTTAATGAAGAAGACTCCAGCTTAATCTTAACAGGATGTGGACATGCCAGTACAAAGCAAGCCTCTACATCCATGGTCTTGTGTACTCTAAGGACAAATGCCCATACACAAAGTTCATGAATCTGACTTCTTTCACTCCCCCCAAAGTCCTCCAGAGCACTGCTTTTGAAAACACACATAAGTTTGAGCAACATTTCTGCTTTGCTAGCACATCCTGTTTCTGCTTCTCATTTCTTATCCTTATTGAGGTCATGGGTATGAAGTGAAGATTTTTTTTTATTGCTTCTTAACAGCTCATCTCTTATTCTTCCATCCCTGTAGATTTAATAATCCTGTTCCAGACAGTACCATTGGAGGTTGCAGGGAAGCTGCAAACAGGCAGAGATGGGTCAGCAAAGTTCACATAAATATTCCCCCAGCTCACAGTTTTCAGAGTTTTGATTTCAGTCTGGCACAAAGATGTAGGCCAAGAGTAATGTCTAGACCCAGAGCTGAACCCTTCCTAAGCTTGGGAGTGAGCAGATTCCTCACTTTTTATGGGAATTTTGCACAGTTTTGTACAGTGAGGACTAGCAGCTTCAGTTGCTTTGCAGGAGCCTAAGTCTAGAATCACAAAGATGTTTAGTGAATGTAGATTTAGGGTAAATATGGAAACAATTATAAGTGAAAAATATTTTAGAAAACATCCTTAACATCATAGTTACCAACAACCTTGGGAATCTCTTGCAGGGAGGTATAGTTGGGAAATCTTCTGGTACTAGGACCTGGGAGGAATGGCTCTTTCTGGAAGCATCCAAAGAAACAGGAGGTCAGTTTCAGATGCATCGGCTCAGTCCTGTAAAGGAGCTCCGCCAGGACATTTTGGCACTCTCTCCCACACAGGCATTTCCCTGCTCCTCTCCAACAGCTGGTGCAGCTACTTCCAGGCAAGTGTGGAGAACATGAGGGTGGGGAAGTAAAGTGAGGAATAGATTGGCTCTTCAACAGAAAAAAAAAAAATTCTGGTGGAATCTGGAGTCTCCCTGTCACGTTGGTTGCTTTGCTTGCCTCTATCAACACCTTTCTTTGGGAAGGTGGAAGATGCTAGGAGAGAGAGGCTGAAGAAAACATGCTTGAAGTATCCTATTTTGAAACTGCAAAGATGCCCATCACACACATTTTCTGAGAGCCTGAAGCTGTATCCAGCCATTGCCTGGCCACGTGTTCTTCCAGCTCTTTATGTTCCCCTGTTGCTTCTGTCACTTATGTGGGTCCTGCCCTAGAGAAATTTAGAGTTGGATTCAAGTGCTTTTCTCCCACATGTGCCAGTACTTGCTATTTCTGGGGCCATGGTAATATGTGTGAAAGAGGATCAGTCATAGCCAACTTGACAGCTGTGGGAGCCACCTTCAACAGCTATTGAGATCAGTTAGTGGCATTTATACCAGCAGTTCACCCTGGCTTGCAGATCATGTTCTTTCTTATACTACAAAGAATTTCTTGTCCATACTATGGTAAATTTTTAGTACCAGGCCAGGGGAATGTAACATAGACACCTGCTCTATCCTGTGTTTTCTGTGTGATAATGCTACAGACATGCATGAGAAGAAGCTGTGCCAGCCTTGGAAATTGCCCTGTATCTTAGCACTAGAAAATGGGCACAGATGCTTTGTAAAGTAATGGCAGATGGACTCACACCATTCACACTAATCTTCTGCTAGTGTTGTCTGACCTGATCTGCATCAGTCAAGATGCACCCACCCCCAAAATGGAGCCATTGCAGACCTTTTGTACACCAAGGTGTGCTCTGTTGAACTGGACAGGTGGTTTCTGTGGACCCTCTGTCCACATGCTTGTTAATGGCTTACAAGGCAGAGGCAGATAGGGCAAAGAGATGGATAAAAAGAGTCAAGGAGAAAGAAAGGGAGAGACACTCATCCCAACAAATGTTACAGTGCTACTGTAAGAGGAATGGATGGCAAACATACTATACAGAGAAAAAGAATAACAGGAGAGAAGGAGCCAGAAAAGCAGAAAGATAAAAAATAGTGTAAATGAAAGAAGGAACTGCAGGGAACAAGAACACATGAGCAGGAGATAAATGAGCAGGTCTCTTGGCTGGAATAATCCTATTCATGCCAGCATTCTTTGGCAGTGACACAATGAGACTGTGGCCTTTTATTACACATTTTCTTGTAGTGTGATGTCAATCCAAAGGCCTTTGTCTTTTTGGTGCTCTGCAGCACTAACTCACTTCTATGAAGGTTCATCTTCTGGTCAGCCCTATAGGACAGGCTCTGTGCTCAGATATACTAAATTTTCCCTTTGGAAAAACATCTCTGTGCACTAGAATTCCTTTTCCTGCATGTGGCCCTGGCAGATTTTAATATGCTTCAGGAAGAACTTCAGGAAGAGTCTGAAATGCTGAAGAGCAGCACACTGTGCAGCTGCTCAGGCCACTCTGAGTTCTACAAAGAGAAGTAGGTAGCTGAGGAAGTGCATGCAAAAAAGTTGGGAGGTATTTTGGACTGTCATCTCACCAGTTCAAAAACTGCAGAATAGCTGGAGACTACTCTATCTTCTGTGAGAAAACATCATCCTGAAGAAAAGTATCATGAATGGGGTCTGAGTTCGGTGAGATTTTTCTTGTGAGACTGTGAAACCTAATTGTGGCCACATCACTTGGAGGTGTGTTCCAGTAACTTTTAACCACTTCTGCTTGGCACCTCGATTCTTTAGACACACACAGATTGTACCATCATCCCACTGGAACCTAATTGCCTGGTGATTAGAGCTGTGTGTTACCTTTGTTGTGTCCCACACTGCTTTCCTGTAAGCAGGTTATGATGCTGTTATTTTTGTCTGTGTTTCTGGGTTGACTGCAATATCTCTCATTCCCTCTTTTACAGAAAGAGGGAAGATGGCCTACCCTATGTATACACTGTTAGTGCTTTTTTCCACATGCTTCCAGAGGTGATTGGCAAAATATAACCTATTCCTGTAATTTCCCAGAATGATGTGAGAGTGGTAGGTTGAGATGCACAAGCCAGAATGGTGCAGAACTGTGTTGTGAAAAATATCTCTGTTACAGCACAACTGGATCTGATAAGGATGTTACAGAATGTCCTAAAATAGAGTATATTGGCCTAGATCCTCCACTGAGGAAGGTGCAATCCACAGGAATAAAGCCATTTATTACCCCAGCCAGGATACTGCTCAACAACACAGTAGGACTGATTGAGTCTAGGCAAAATTAATGGGGTTTTTTTTATGATCTTGCCCCAGAAGTTCTATGTCTGAGTACAGAGAATAGGGGTAGGAATAATTTCCATTCCTCATAGGTAAGAAAAGTTGAGGTGCCGTAGGGAAAACTGAGCTTATGTGACCAAATGTATAAGTTGCTAAGTCATCCTGTTTTCCAAATGGGAATGAAAAAAAGATAGAAAAATAAATGGGACCTCAGGGAAGAAATGTGACATGAAGTAGATCAGAGTGTAAGTGAAGCAGCAGAGAAAAAATAGGTTAAAAACTGGAAAAGTAGAGCTTTGTGCCTACTGCATAAGGCTGTGGGGGTGGTCACTGCATTGGGGAAGGGAGGAAGGAATGCTAACCCTGCTGTTTCTGTCTTGGTCTTCAGCCAAAGGGCAGTGCAAACCTCTAGATCTGAACACAGTGGCAAAGTTAAAATATAGATAAAGCTGGTGAATGCTGTTTGGATTTTCTGTATTGAGAGGGATGGTGATTTATGGCTATGCTCCTCTTTATGTTGGGGAGAACAAGGCTTCTTTCTGTTTGGTTTGATACAAGCAATAACCTTCTACTGGGTTGCAGTAATCACAAGAGATGAAATAGCTGAGATACTTCAGAATAGGAGCAAAATTTAGGAAAGAGCCCAGAGGTGCAGTCCAACCTGGAGTCCTCCACAGCAGGTAGAAAGAGAAGACTGCAGAAGCCCTTGCCTAGGTTTATAAATGCTAAGAGCCATGTCCCTCACCCAGCTTACTGCTGGACTGGGAGAGAAATGGGCTGAAGGACATGCAAGCTTTGCTTGCCTTGTAGAGACTCTGCTGCTTCCCAGTCCTGAATTCATCTCATTTTAGCAGTGAAATTCTATCTTCTGCATGATTGCACCGGCAGGCTTTTATCAGCGAATTTGGTGATGTTCAAACCTGCCTCAGGGATGAGGAGCCAAGAGATCTGACTCAAAGTGGCAGAAAGACTGCTGCTGAGAAGCCAAGTTTCTCTTTCCTGGGGTGCTGAGTGGGCAGTTACACTAATGCAGGATGCCATCTGTTTTTTCCTTCTCTAAAAGGTCGTGTTTACCAAACATTGCAGAGGCAAGAGAGGTCTGGGGTTAAAATAAAAGTAATTAAACCCTGCAGAGGAGAACCTCCTATGCCTTCAGTGTCCACTTGGTGCTCTCCACACCTCAGTGAAGCACAGGTGCCCTGTTCAAGTGACCTTGTCTGCAGTGCCAGGCTGTGGGGCTGGTGTTTAACCTGCAGAGACAGCACAGCAACCAGCCCGGGTGCCAAGCCCAGGGTGTGACAGGCAGCTCACAAAGGGGCTCCCCTTCCTAAGCTGCACCTTGTGCTCTGCAGCTGGTGAAACAGGAGCCATGGATGGGAAGAGGAAGAAGGGCTGTGCCAGAGAGGTGGCCCAAGTGCCATTCTGAGGTGGCATCCAGACACATGTAGGAACTATAAGAAAAAAAACTACGACAGCCACCCACACCACCCAGCACAGCCAGCCTTGCACCATGGACACCACCTCTCATAAAGTCAGAGCTGCCTTAGCTATTCCAAGCCACCCTCTGGAGGAGCCTGTCTGTCCTCTTGGAAAAGCAGAGATCTTAGTCCTCAGCTAGATGAAGAGAGCCAAGCCCTCAGACTGGCAGCCAGCCCAGTCTGACACCTGAACAATCATCTTTGCACCACGAGGACATGGGGTGCTTCAGAAATATTTAGTTCCTGCAGTGTTGTTCTGTAGCAAAAGGCACAACACCACAACAATGTGGGAATTACACAGCACAAGGGGATCAAGTTTAAAGACTGAATCTGAAATGAAGACCCTGACTTTGGCATGTTGGTCCCCGTGGGACAGGAGGCTCTTCTAGTATTATTACATTCTCTGTCTGCTTAATGTACATCTCACCCAAAGCACTTCAAGTGATGCTGAAAAAATGTTGCCTGGTTCAGTCCATGCAAAAGGATGTTAAATTTAATTAATTTCCAATATATTTACTGTACCATGCTATCAAATCTATTTTACAGGTGTGTGGGCCAGACCTTATATGAAATAAGTAATATATTCTGGGATGGGTAGTGAGCTTGGCTACTTACCATTAATTCCTCCAGGGTAAAACTAGTGTGGCTTGATGCCACTGCTTTGCAAGGTGTTATGTGAATGTAGACAAAATCAGAATCTTGTTCCTCTATTTGTCTTTGTTGGGGGAGACTGTCTGAGAAAACTGCAGCTTGGCTGGCAGAGGATGATTTGCCAAGATCAAGTTCCAAGTTCCCTGCCTTTCTGGCGGGAGAGACTTTTGCCTTCCATCAGTTTCAGCAGGCTCCCAGAAAGCATTGCCTCCAAATCACCCTAAAACTTGAAATTATAAGCAAATCAGAAGCAATTCTTGTGCACTCAGACCCCCTGCATGTCAGAAATCTCTAAACCTTGAAAAGATCCCATAATAGATTACCAAGCCTTTCTCAGCCATTTTTTTTCCCATTGAATTCTGATGAACCCATTCACATCATGGGTGTCCTCAGGGAACACTGAAATGAAATAAACTGAAAAGGCATTTTGGACCCTGCTAAGTCAGCAGTCGATTTTCTTTTATTTTTTTGGTGAGCAGGGAAATTAGGAAAGACAGAGGGAGCACAGGTGCTTGCAGACTTGGGGTCTGGACTCCATTCTACCAGCATTAGCTAGTGAACTCTTTTTCTAATTCTCTATGTTGTACTTTGTAGGGTTTATTTTATCCTGACATCTCCAAAGCTTTGAAGTCTCATATAAGTCTAAGGCCATGAGAGGCAATTAATTAGGCCATTAATCACTTACAGCAATTTAAGAAGGGTATATGTACAATAACCAACCAATCCTCATAAGGAGCACTGTGAAATGGATGTGTAAATTTTTGTGGTCTTTCACAACTAATCCAGGTAGCCTTGGCCTCAGTTACAGGTCACAATCCTGCTCACTGACCTTGAATACCATGAAGAAGGCATTTGGTAAGTTGCACATGAGAAACAGAAATGTGATCTTCTCCTGGAGTGACACAGGGACACAAAGAAGAGCCAAGATTAGCCTCTGCAGTACTTTTGTAACACCTCACAGCCATAGCTTCCTTCTGCATGATTAGCTAGACCTTTTGTACCTGGCATACCATTGTACCTGGCAACAAGAACATCCTCTTCTTCAGTGACTGGTTTCTTAAACCACTCACCAAAACCAGAGGTACCACTGCTGTTTTCTGTTACTCTGTTATTGCTCTTATTAATTTCCATTTTTTTTTTTCTTGGAAAAGGGGAGACAGCACGAAGAGATGAGTTTTGTGTGGTGACCACAAGGGATTTCTGTAGCCCTGAAGTGATCAGTGAGAAAGCTCAGTTTTCATTTCTTACAGGACTAACATTATTGTCCTTGAGAAGAGTCATTCTTCTGGTTCTTGAGCCCTCTTTAGCCACTCAGCCACCCTGCAAACTTTTCTGAGAGCTCTGAAAATTCCTCTCAGACCATGAAGTGATTCTGGTATTTGACAGTGGTGCAATGGAATGTAATGTCTGGAGCATCCAACCTGTTCCTGCCTGCAGATATGCCTTGAAATGTCTGAGGGGAAGGGGCTGAGTGTTGCTTCTCAAGTGTGCTGGTTTGAAAGCAAAACCAGTGAGAGACTCCAAGTCAGAAATACAATTTAATAGGAAAAAAGAGAAAAAATAAAATACATGCAATAGTACAAAAGAAAACTACTGACAGAGTCAGAATACAACCTGACACCCCCCTAGTTAGGGTGGTGGTAGCAGTCCAGATGAAGTGGTTGAAGTAGTGATCCTGTAGAAAGGTCTGGTAGCTCTTGTCCTCTGGAAACCAGTGGGTAAGGGCTGCCCTGATGTTCCAGATCTCAGTTTTTATCAAGGTAAGAAATGTTTGGCTCCTCCCCCTGGCTGGAGCATCTCCCAATGGGATGATGTAATTTTATCAGTCATGCAGTGGGACTCAATGGCCCATTAACAGAAGATATCTTCCTGGAGGAAGGATGGGTTGTGGAAAAGATAAAGAACACTGCCCCACCTGGTTTTAACAGATGGTGAGAGAATACATGCTTTTGGGCACATCTTTGCATTGTAACCTAGGACATCAAGTCATAAGTATGGGAATGTCTAAGCCTGACAGTCAAGATGCAATAGATAATCATGATTCACCTCCACAGTTGTCAATTGGAAGTGCAGATCTTTCCCAGCTGTAACATGCATTTCCAGCAGCAAAGAGGTGATGAGGAGTATGCAAGGAAGTGCAACATCCTGATGCTGATGCAAGTGCAAAGCAGGCATATCTCCCCCAGGACAGACAGTGGCACAACAGCTCTGTGCAGACATGGGGAGCAGATATGGATAGAAGTGGGCAAATGGCTTCTCTAGCTTCATAATTTAGTGTCACTGATTTGGTCTTTATGCTTCCAAAGGAGCAGGGAGGGAGAAAAAAGAGAGTAATAAAAATACCTCACTATTATAACATTTCTCCTCCATCTTCTCCCCTCATCCTTCCCTTACTCTAATCCTTATATAAAATCTTCCTGAGAAACCTGCACATAAAAGCTAAGTATCAGAAGTCTGATTTACTGGTGCTAAATAAAAATATTTACAGGTGCCAGTTGAATTGTCTCAGTGAGAGCTTTTTCACCATCCTGCCTTCTTGAAACAAGTACTGGGATTTAGCTCACAACCCTGATATTCCTGTTTTGAAATGCTAGCCTGGGGATAGTACTTTATATAAGCCCTGAGTCAGATTGTCTGTGGTAACCATTTCTGTTAACAGACCTATGTGCAGCAAGCATATACAAGTCAGCAGTGCAAATGAACAGGACATACCTGAAACACGAGAGATATTTTTCACAGCAGATGGAATCTGTTTGTAACAGTGACTAGGCTCGTTATGGGTCATAAAAATCACATAGGAACATCTAGGAAGAAGAGAACAGCTGAATTTGTAGTCTTCTTTTTTACCTGATTGAAGTGATTTACATTAATATTGCAACTTTGAACCAAACAGAATTCAAAGAAATTAAAAACCTTCTCAACCTGATTCTATGACTGTAAAACTGTGAATAATGGAGGCATATGATACTTGAGGACAGCAAGTAAAGAACTCCTACTACAGCTGAAACTGCAGGGGTGATGCTGGGACTCAAACTAAATTGACCTAGTTGGAGTTTGGCCGTGACTTTGGGATTCACACCTTAGACTCTGCATGGGACTTTTAATTATTACAGTTGGTTAGACCAATTTTCTCATCCAAGAAACAGTACATGCAAGAGCTCCATTCCCTTTTTTCATCCCACAGCCAGGGAGTCTGACTGCTTACTGGCCAAGGGAAAGCAAGTGAACCCCCCTAATTTGCTTAATAACATTTTTTTTCTCCAGAGATCTTTGTGCTATACTTTCTTTTCTTTCCTTGCCCTACTNGATATACTAGCTCCTGAGCCTTCTTTAGTTAACAGTTTTGTTACCAATGCAAATCAACTGTGTCACTCAGGACAGAGGGAAAATGTCAGGACTGTTAAGTTTTTATTTATTTAATTATAGCATCAGTTTTGATCTTTAGCAGTGTATTTTATTTCTTATTTGGGGTTTCATTAGTCATTGCTGCTACAGAACAAAGAATAGGCCTTCCCAAAACACTTCCTCAGAAATAGGTTCAAGATGAGAGTAAACCTGGGAGAAATACAGGTTTGGTAAGTGGAACCATAGGGCTGTAATGGTAACATTGAGACTGCTAATCAAAATCAGTCTTTACCTCTTTTTTCTACTGCTTATAAACCACTGAAGTTACCCCTCAAGCCGAAATTTCCCAGGTTTCTTCAAAGGTGAAGTCAGTCTGCTTTTTTTTTCCCCCCCAGATTTTTTTCACACTAAAAGAACTTAAAAATGGTTCAATGGTTCAGCCATTTTTATTATTTTTTGCCCCACAACAGAACATGTAGAAACTATTCCCACTTCAGCAGGAGTGTTTGCTATTGCCTTCTGGATAGCACCACAGCCAAACCAGCACGGGGTTAAAATGTTTATATTTAGCATAAAAACATCTAGCTGAAAAATGCCTTTGAGTGCTCCAGTGGAATCTGATTTTGGTTTGACTGAATTTTGACCCTGAGGAAATTCCACTGTGCATAAGCACAGTTCATTCTGTATGGCTGTATCCACTGGGCTCAGAGTGTGCATGGAGGAGGAAGGCAAGGTTAATGTGTTTGTGCTTAGCTGATGTCCTTGTCCCAGCACAGTCTTTAGGGGCCTCAGTAATGCCCTGGGAGAGCAGTGCTGAGGTGGATGGTGCTTCTCACACACCTGTGGCTGAACAGTCCTTGCAGTCTTAGGGCCCTCCTGTGTCTTGAGGAATGACCTGAAATGCCTAATGAGCATTTCTTGAGCATTTTGGATTGGTCCAACAGCCTGTGCCTCATTGGCCAGGGTCAGAATTGGGTCTGGTGAGGGTACCCAGGGTCAGACACAGCCCAGCCATCAGTAGGTCTGTGGTGATGTGGCAGGTCCAAGGTCAAGCTATGGAGTCAGCCTTCAGGGTCCAGGTCAAGCATGTCCATGGCCACATAAAGGGGAAAGCAGGGCTGGAGACCAGCACTCTTACAGTGTTGCTGGGGCAGGCTGGGGGGAGAGCCTGGGGAGCCTTCATGTCTGGAAATATTTAAGATCTGCCTGGAAAAGGCTCAGATCAACCTTATCTGCCTCTGAAAATGGCTGTTCTTTGAGCAGGGCGTTGGAGGAGAGACATCCAGCCTTCCCTCCCAGTCTAGGTTAGTCTGATTCTACAGAGCCTGCTGGTTTTACTTCTGCATTGGCAGTGGATGCAGGATATCCTGTCACTGTGAATGTTGCTCACTCAGGCTCTACACTGTGTGTGACAGAAAACCAAGCAGAGAGATGCACCCACCAGAGGTGACATCCTCCTTACAGAGCAGCTGGAAACTCTTCCACACACTCCATGTTCTACCCAGAGCAGCCAGGGCAGTCCTCACAAAAACAGTGAAAATGTGATCAAATCTATGTCACCTGATCATCCCTTAGGCTGAGGATAAAAATTGCTGCTCTGCTGGTTAAAATCAGAATGGGTATAACAGGGGCTGCCAATAAAAATATCACAGTGAGATAAGTAAGGGAAAAGTCCTTTAGTAAGATTTCCTGCAATGTGGATAGACAAAGAAGAGAAAGAATTAAAAATAAAGAGTTAAAAATATATTTAGGCATAGAGAAAATAGTAGCATCAAAAATAGAAAAATGCAAACTTTGATAAGGTATAAGGTGTTCAACCTAAAAATCCAGTTTTATGCCTCATTTTAATGTATTTCCTGGTGATGAGTATGCAAAGACGTCATTTTAATATGGTTTGACAAAGTTGGTTATATAGCATTTATGTAAGAGACTGATTTCTTCTGTGAATGTTTTTTTTTAAAGTCTAACTGGTGATTATAGGCATGTGCATAAAAGAAGAAACTTTCTAAATTTAAATCCTTCATCTTTCTTAATTCTGAAATTGTGGTAGTGGCTCATCAGATTTGGAGCCCTCTTAGAAACTATGGGAAAATTTCTAAATTTGATTGTTAATGTATTGAACAGCAAAGCTGCCATTGGAGAGAATAAACTTCTACTAGTACTTCTGAAGTACTAGTACATGTGAAAAACTGCTCAGAAGCTTAGGAGGCAAGGTCTATTTACAGCTAGAAGATTTGGACTCTTAAGGGCTTACAGCACTTCTGAAAATGAGCTAAGTAATAAGTATCTGAGTAATTATTTGGGCACTACATAAAATCGAATCTAATTTCCACCTTTTTGCTCTGATATCAACACCAATCATAAGATTATTTATTATCTAATTGATAGCAGAACTGGTTTTATGTGGAACAAATCCAAGAGATAGAGATATGTTTTCAGAAGTGAATGAAATAATTTAATAGTGTTTAAGTATGGGAGGCAATACACATCCTTGGTTTCAGTGAAATTAAATGCATTGGTTCTGTTGTAATTATTTCCAAGCTGAATGTTGTTCTCAGCTGAATGCTCATCCCTTGGAAATTAGTGGAACTGTGTCTTGATGGACTTGGTGCAGTAGCAGCCAGAGTCCATGTAGGCTTGCACACTTCTGGAAATCATAAATTATTCCTCTGTAGCCACAGGAAGGAGGCGAAGGTAACAATGAACAAACACACTCATGATTCAAACAGAACCCCAGAATAACAAAATTTTGTTTGAAATCAGATGATTTTGGAATATACTTGGCAAGAAGGGTTAAGTACAGACTTCCTCATCACTTCAATGGATCAGACATATGCTAATCCCATCCTGCCTGGAGCAAGATGTCAGCTCTCTTAGAGTGCACTGTTATCAGGCCCTGGTTTCACACAACTGCTGCTGGGGCTGACAGGAGAAAAGACAACTTTCCTTTCTACAGAAGATCTCAGTGGCAGAGCAATTTGTGGGTCAGAGAGAGGCAGCTTCTTTCATGGAAGCTCTGAGTCTGCTATGGCTGTATTGGAGACACTCTTTAAAGGGTTAGGATCTCAAGGCTGGCTCAATCTGCTGCCCCTTTATATTCTCAACTCTCCAAGAGTTTCTCTGGAAACTCTGCAACATTCAGCCGCCCCTGCCCCATTTCCCTGCCTTTAGAAAGTCCAAGGGAAAGCTGGTTTCTTGGGATCCAGGCTCCATGCCAGACAGGACTTGGGACGTGCAGAGATGCTGAGCAATAGGCAGCAAGTGCACAGGGGTGATTGCCAGCTGCCCCAGAGGGCAGGAGAGGTGTCCACATGCCATGACACCCTCCTTGGCTCCCCACCTCCTCCAACTGCAGCACCAGGAGCAAAGGCAGCCTGGCAGCTCGAGGAGTCAGGACTGGTTCATACAGGGGTGCCTGCCCTTGGAGAGGGAGGCATCAGAACTTTGGCTGGATCAGCCTCCAGTTCTCATCCATCACTGGAGGAGGCCCCTGACAGCCCAGGCTCCCCAGACATTTAAAATGCAGCTCAGGGCAATGAGTATAGCGAACAATAAACATGATCATAAATCAAATATAATATAACCAAATTAAACAAGCGAAACGTTGCGTTTTGTTCACAGTGACGATCCCAGCGGTTCCACAAGCAAGAAAGCCGGGTGTGAAACGGAGGATCCGAAGGAGGCCGGCAGACAGAGTGGCCAGGAAGGCAGGTCCGACACCCTGACGCTAAAAGCCCAGCGTGAGGAGCTCCAAGAAGAGCAGGCAGCGGGGTGTTCCCCTCTGGTGCAGAAGGCGAGCCTCCACCACACGGGCTCCCCAGTGAGAGTGCAGCGCAGCAAGGGGACGGCCTCGTGTTCCCATGCAGCTGCCTCCGATTATGAGCTCTCCCTTGACCTAAAGAATAAACAGGTACCGAGGCTTCCTCCTCCTCAGGCTGTGGGACAAGGGGATGGGACGGGTGGGACTGCATTTGCACCGTGGTGGAATGACTCTCAGCAGATACATCAGCCTTTTGTTCACCTAGAGCTTTTTGCCCTGCCCTCTGGGTTCGTGAGGCTGATGGAGGAAGCAGCTTCCCCACCTCTGGCTGAGTCACCCTTTCACCCAAACCTGCTGGTGTCTGCTCCTCGTTGCCTGGATTCAGTGGTCCAAAATGGACCTAGAAATGCAGTTGTGAGTGTAGGCTTAGAGATGGGTTGCAGGCAGCCAAGAGCAGCAGCATCCAAGGGTAGTGCTTTGCTCACAAGTGTACGGTGTCTGTAGGGCTCCCAGCAACTGGTTGTTCCAAATGACCTCCCTCATGGGAGAGTCTCCAAGAGCCATCTTGCCATCTTGGATCATGCAGGGCAGGCCCCCAGCACACTTCTGCATTAGCATGAGCTGTCAAGAGGGAGTGGGGTTTATTCAATGGGTGTCCTGCACAGCATCTACCACAGTGTTTGTGCACTGCTGCCACCACTGCCCTGAGTCCAGAGGAGGATGCTGAAGAGATAGGCAAATTTACCAGGCTGAGAGAAAATCATTCAGTCCTAGAAGTTGCAGGCCTTGCCTTCTGTGCCTGAGGCTATAGCCTAACTCCAGAGCACAAGTGTGCCCATCTCTAGCTGTGTCTCCCAATGAACTCCCAGCAGGAGACAGTGGGACAGGGGCTAAGCAGCTGGCCTCCTCCCTCACAGGTGGAATGTGTCCCCTCCCTCCTCGTCTCTGCAGATTACAGTCCAGGACAGCTGTTCTGCAAAACAGAACCTAATGCATAATTGGTGCCTTTTCCCTGGGAAGGCAGCTCAACCAGAGGCTGTAGGATCTGCAGACCCTGCAGCCTGTGAGGTGAGGAGGACAGGTGAACACTAGTGGCAGTGTCCAGATTGTGTTCAGGGGGAGAGTTCAGTGGAAGGTTTGCTACTGCAGCTGAAGGGTCTCAGCTAATGAGGTTTCCACAGAAGAAGCTGCTACTTCTGGGAGACCTCTACCACTTCCCTCAAGGCACAGATGCTGTCCCTAAACATACATGTCAGATCAGTGACCCAATAGATTTCTAAGCAAAAGAGACACCTTGGCTCTTTAGCTCTGTCTTTCTCAAAATACTGCATACTCAACTCAGACAGAATTCTTACTTCACACCAGGAAAAAAAATAAGAGAGGCTAATTAACTGGCTTCACGAGCTAATGTGACATATCTTCAGGGTGGGCCACATCTTGACTGCTGTATACAGGCTTAGCCTCCTCAGTATCCTAGAGCTGCTCTGGTTTGTCCTGGGGATTGTCTGTCCTGTGTTATTTTAGCTTTAAGGTCATGTTGCTATATCACTGTTCTTGCATTCGAGGCCAAATCTGCCCTGGATACATGTGAACAAGACAGACATGTTTAGCTGATTGTTCATTAATGTCTGGTGCCTCCCAGAACTGACCTTGCAGGGATTCAGCCTATCTCCTTGGTGAAACCACTTTTCTCACAGCAAAGGGGCCCTGCAATTTGTGGGCCCCTCCAGACTCATGGCTGTCTTCAGTGAATTGCCTCCATCTCTGGAAGGGGGGATTTTCAGGCAATGAAGAGTACTAATTCTTCCACTCTCGCACCGTAGTTTTTGTTTTTTATGGGTATTCCTATCAATTTACTCATCAGGTAGCTTTCTTAAATGGGAAGAAGGGTGATAGGACCTGCACAGTGCTGTCCCAGTAGAACCCTACTTATAGCAGAACTTGTAATATAGGAATAGAACTTACAGTAAGAGAAAGGGGTGGAAGGAGACATTTTTAGTCTCGCTGCACAATTGAAGTCACATTTACCTTTTGAGAGAGGACTGGATGCTAGCAAGGAAGGAGGGTAAAGTGCAGCCTCCTCTGCAAGGCTTGGACCAGTCATTGCCCCTCAGCATCATCCTAGAGAGTTGGTGAGTGGCTTCATGGCTCTCCTTGCTCCCTACCCCATGAAACAGAGAATTCTGACAGTGCACAGAGCAGAAGTACTTTGTGCTAGGAGGTTGGAACAGAGACTCATGTACTAAAGTTCCCCTGTGCTTAGACTCTATTGTAATGTTGGGAAAATGCAGGGGACCACAGGAAAGAGGAGCATGCTTGCAGTCACACATACTCTTGGGCTGTGCTGAAGGGCAGCAGGTCCCATGGATGAAGGAAAACTCCATTAACAAATATCCCTTATAGCAATGTCCTTCCATTGTGAGAGGCTGGAGGGATGGAAAAGCATTAAGAATGAGTGATAGAGAACATATATGCTTTGTAAGTCTTTTTTTTTTTTTTTTTTAATGAGGCATGCATTGCCTTGAGTGACACAGGTTCTGTCCCTGAGCCTCATTCTTTTCTGGTTGTAACATGGTGGCACATCACCCTGCTCTGTGGCAACATGGGTGAAAAACCAGTGCTCACTGAGAATAAGATCAGGCTGTGGTCTCTCCTGGCAGATTTATAAATTTATGCCTATGGGCAACAAAGCCTTGGGGAGTGCACCTCAAATGTTTGGCTCTATCCACGCCTGCAGTTTGGCTTGCCTTTTGGCTTGCTTTGACCTTGTTAAATCTCTCTTCATATGCAATCCCTCATGGCAGTGAATGTTTCACAGCCATTTCTAATTCAAGGCCTGAATTGCTCAGGAGTGTTCATACTGAGGCCCAGAAATGTATTAAGCTAATTATTCTTTGAAATCCCCCCGAGCCCCCTCCTGCTTTTCCCTTCCTTTGGTGCTGGCTGTCAGATCATTCCCCAGAGAAGAGTAGCTTTAAGTAGGCAATTACTTGTGATTCATGGGGTTTATTAGGAGGGAGAGAAGGCCAATCATGCCTGGCCTTTCTTGCCTCTCAGATGGGAAGAGAAGGTTCCTCCAGCCATCCAGACATACATCTCCATTATCCATGACTGCTGTGGTGCTAACAGATGCCCTTTCCTCCTCTGGAGAGGAAGAACACAGGCTACAGCTGTGTGAAATCCTTAATTCCTTTGGACTGTCAGCTCGATCTGACAGCAAAATGAGTATGTCTCAGTCATCAATAAGCAGCAAAGAAAGAGACAGAGATCCACTGGTACCAAACAAGGGTGGGGAGGGCACTTCTCTCTGTGGGGATGCTGCATCTGGCCCTGCCAGTCTTCTCAAGCATCCCTTGGAACAGTCCATGTCCCTGTTCTGCCTGCTGAAAGGTACTGTAGGGTTCTCCTTGCTTTGGACAAGGCCAGTTGGCTGTGGAGCACACGCAGAACACAGCCTTGCACCCCTGGTATGAGCTAGAAAACAGACTAGCTGGGGAGTCCTCTCACTTCAGATTAGTTCTGCTCCTTATAGGACTAAGGAGTCCTTTGGGAGGACTGAGATTATGGACTGCAAAAAGCTGGTGATGTTTTTTATCGAGGTACTGATAGCTTGCTCTGTTCCTTTAGACTTTTAGCAGGATCTCTTCTCACTAGCTATTAAAGTCTGCCATTTTTGGCACTGTCCTTGCATGACATAAACTGGCTTTTTACTTCAGATCAGCAATGACATCTTGTCTTGGCCTCTAATAAGATCAGAGCATATAAATTTCATGTTTTCAGAATGACTGTCACCTCCGTGGAAACCTCAGATAATTGTAAGGCTCTTGCTTCTGCTTTATTTTGCATTTTACTGTTATTCTGTCCTTCCCATTTGTTCCTCTTTCCCTCCTTACACAATTAGCTCCACATTGTCATTAACCAGATCATTATTTTAAGTGCTCACGGTCAGTTGTTAGTAATAACTGTTTGGGTTGGGCCTTTGCAGCTTACTGGTTTAATTTACATTTATCTGCATGAGCCTTCCTCCTGAAGGAATGGGCCAAGGGACAGTTCAGTCTCTTTCCAGGCAGGCCAACTCTAAATACATGTGTCAGGAGTGTTGGTTTCATGGCGGGGTTTAAGATGTCCTTGTTTTCCAAAACTGACAAGTCTTGTGGAAAATAAAACTGTATCCATGATGATTGTGGGGGTGATTTTTAGCAACATTTATGTAGACCTTTTCTGGGAGGGCAGCAGTGAAAGTATTAGGAAAATGTCCTTTAAATTAGGGGTAAGCAGAGCTCTGAGCCATCTACCTCTGCGACTGCAGTGGCCAAGCCCATCACTAAGAAAATTGCTGGTGTTTGTTAGTGCTGGGCTTTGATGTTTGCCTTGGACAGACAGTGAGCTCAAGGGCAAGGCAGACAGAAAACAGAAGCCTACCTGATGTTTAGCACAAGGGAAAGGTCCCTGCTTCATGTCCAGAGAGGTAAATATGAAAGGATGTGCTCCCCATCCCACTCTCTTCCATAAATGTCCGCCTCCCAGTTCTTGCTCCACAGCCAGGATACCAGTGCAGGCACAAAAAGGCTGGGCTTATGTTGTTCCTCTCTGTCTGTCATCTCCCAAGGTCACATTATCTTCCTCTGTTTCCAGAGGAGTTAGTATTGGAAAGATGCCAGAGGTCATTCACACTTCTCATAGCTGTCAGAGCAGGTTTCAGGTGTACCTACATCACTCACTGGTGGTTTTATCTGTAACTTACGTCATGTTATGAAGAAGAAGAAGGAAGCAGGTGACACGATGTGACTCTGTGAACTGAGGCTCATGCCTCAGTCTCACTTTGACTGTGAAACCAATTTGCAGTTGAACTCAGATCTTGTGGAGCTCACTTTTTCAAACTGAGTACTGAAGGCATGGTGAGGTACAAGTGGTATGTCTGGGGATGAGGATGCAGTGAGTAAAATTCGTCCTTTGGTTCTGCTAACAAGCTGATATTCACCACATGACTGGTGCAGTGAATCCTCTGCTAATTCAGGACTGACTTCACCACCACTCTCAGTCCTGCCCTTCATCTTTTTTTTTTTGTTTCTCCATATCTCCATTTCTCCATATGTACTACATTCTGCACCTGCACTCTGCCCTGTGGAGTGCCAATGATGTAGAGTTTAGCTCATAGTTCAGCCTAAACCTCAGTGAAGGTAGTTTGAGTTCATTCTTCTATTTTTTTTTAACCCCATCTTTCACCTTCATCTTCACACTGTCCCCCTTGTCCTCTGTCAGTCACTCATTGGAACCCAATCATCTGTCATTCTCCTGGAACTTGTTAGTGAAAACCCAGCTGCAGAGGAAGAGTGGGAGGATTACCAGGAAGTTTAAATTCTAGACTACAGGAACGACCATACATACCTGCTTTGCTGAAGCCAGTTGAGATGGTGTGTGTTGATGTATTTACATGTGTTTGTCGTTTTCAGCTGAGGTAAATCCTCCTTCTGTGTGTTTTTATTATATTGTCTCAACATTTATAATTCAGATTTTTTTGCCTTTCAAAACTGAGAGTCTTTCTTCTTCTGGGTATTTTTCTTTTCATTGCTGCCTGACACCTGAAAAACTCAGATATCAAAAAGGAAGACACTTTGGGGTTCAGAGTACTTTTTAAAAGACACAAGCTCAGAACAAACCTTTACTAACTTAAATGGAAGTTTATATTTCTCGTTAACTGCTAGATCAAGCCAGAATTCTCTGCATTTAAAAATTAAATTTTCTTGCCTTTTTCTGAAAGATTTCTCCTTTTGCTGAGAGTATTTCCTAAGGTTGATAAGGAGGGGAGAAGCATTAGTAACACTCTGAGAAAAGAGACAATGCTCAACATTACCAGAGCACCGCTGAGCAGGAAGACACATTGCTGGAACCTTGTAGTTGCAGTGATGAACTTGCCCTAAAGGCCATCAGAAGTGAGTCTGCAAGGGAAGGGTGTGGAGGCTGGTGAGAGCCAGGGAAAACAGAAGTTTGAGTTTTCCCAAGCTACTCAAAGGAAAACAGAAGGGAAAGAATTAATAACAAAGTTTAGCACCTGGTGTTGTGGACAGGAGGAGTGCGTGAGGAACGTGATGTTTAGGTAAGAGCGTGTTCACAAGAGGTGTTGCCTTCCTTGGACTGATGAGCTTATTCTATCCTTGGTTCAGCGAACCAGTCTATAAAAATGTGTCTACTTCTGCAATAAATCACTTCTTCTGCTTTCTGGATGAAGCCTGTGTTGCTGTATTTTTTCGCCGCTCCCTAGTCTTACAGCAACAGGAGGGCACCTGCAGACTCCAGCTTTTATGACTGGCACTCTAGGAAGGGGCAGGATCCTGTGACAGCTGTGAGGAAGTTTGTGGTGCTGATGATTCTGCCAGCCATGCCCAAATGGGAACCTTCTGTTGAAATCAGGGACATGGCACTGCAGGGAAAATCAAATTCATTGTCAGAAGTTCCTTTGACAGTCATTGCAGACTAATCAGTACAGGAGGTGGGGCAGCAAGAAGCCATCAGGGGGCAATTAGCAAAAACCAACTCTTTGTTCTCTGTTTTTCAGATCGAAATGCTAGAGCACAAATACGGCGGCCACCTGGTGTCCCGCAGGGCAGCTTGCACCATCCAGACTGCATTCAGGCAGTACCAGCTCAGCAAGAACTTTGAGAAGATCCGCAACTCCCTGCTGGAGAGCCGCATGCCGCGCCGCATCTCCCTGAGGAAAGTCCGCGTCCAGAACTCGGAGAGCTTCTCCGCGGAGAAAGCCCTGGTGGAGGGCTACAACTTCGTGGGCATCCCCCTGGTGAGGTCCCCATCCCTGCCAGCCACCATCAGTGGGGCACTGACTGAGCTGGAGGACTCCTTCACGGAACAAGTTCAGTCCCTGGCCAAATCCATCGATGATGCCCTCAGCACCTGGAGCCTGAAGACCATGTGCTCCCTGCAAGATGGGGGCTCGTACCAGATCAGGGAGACCTTCAGCGCCAGCTCCATGCAGCCAAACCAAGACTTAGAAGCTGAGCTGCAGAATCAGGAGAAGGAGGAAGGTCTCCTACCAGATACTCTACCCAAGAGCAGCAGCACTCTCATGATGGCTTTTCGAGATGTCACAGTTCAGATCGACAACAAGAACATCTCTGTCTCATCATCTACCTCGGTGTCCATGGCAAACTGTCTCAGCAGCAATGACCAGGCTGGGCTCTCTCCAGCTACCAAGGCTGAAGAAAGCCCAGAAGAAGGGGAGGGAGAAGCCAGTGAACTACCCTCTGCCCCAGAGAGCTTACCTGAGAACAGCCTCGCTTCCACCGAGGTGGATGTCAGTACTAATGGCACGGGGGACAGCAGTGCTGAGCCGGATCAGATGGCCGTGCAGAAACTCCAGTTTGATGCAAGCAGTGAGGCAGGGCAAAGCAAAGGCTTGGAGTCTGAGAATGCAGACAACTCAGAGCAGCTGAGCAGCAGCAGCACCTCCACCTCAGCCAAGTCAGCCTCTGAGGTGTCCTCAAAAGAAGCCCTGCAGGCCATGATCCTCAGTCTCCCAAGGTACCACTGCGAGAACCCAGCCAGCTGCAAGTCCCCCACACTTTCCACAGACACCATGAGGAAACGCCTTTACCGCATTGGGCTGAACCTCTTCAACATGTAAGTGACTCCTCCTCTGTTTGCCAGCCTGTGTTGTGCCTCACAAGAACAGATGATGGCAGGCTCTTGGTCTAGATCCATCTCCAGGGAAGTTCATTCCTATTCAAGGGCATGACCATCTGGGTATGCAATGCACAACACAGGTTGCCTTCCCAGAAGCTCTTTCCCTAAATTCTCCCAAGTACTGTCCTTCTCTTCTGCCTAACAGAGGAACAAGCCCATGAGTAGTGCCCATGCTCTCACAATTCACTGAGCCTTCAGTTCCAGTTGCTGTGTATTTGGCATCCACCAGCTGAGCCTGGGATCACTCTACTCCACTCTGTTGCAAAGGAACAAACACAGCTGGGACTCTAAACCCAGCCCTGGTTACTTAAAATAGGGCAATTCCAAGTAAAGATAGAGAGACACAGGTAGAGCTGAGCTTAACTAGCCCAGTATGAGTCATAATCACAAAATTACATCTTTGGCTGTCATTTTCCTTCAGATATTTGGGTAGGTTTTCACCTGACAGACCGGGTTTAGTCACCTGTCTCTCACATACCTGAGTTTGATACCCTATGAGAAGGCTGTAGGTGTGAAAGCAAAAGCAGAGCAGAGATTACCATCAGAAGAGGTTAACTCACAGGGTCACATGTGGATTGGCAGAAAGTAGCTGAGCTCCTTTAAGGAGATTTAGATTTGCTCATTGCCTTCTGATGAGACTTTTCTCATCTAAACAAGCCACGAGAAGTACACTGGGTTTTGCTTTATTATCACAGTCTCATTTCTCTGTCTTTGTTTCCATTTGAGTCCCCTAATAATGAGGATGTAATGCACCCATACTAGGAGAACGTTTTTCCACACGTTAGCGTGGGCATTTTATTCAAAGCAAGGACTGATCATTATGCAGGCCTAGGCAGAAGTTTTTCACAGATAAAGGGCCAATGCACAGGATTTTTGTATGTGTACCATGGAGGCTGTGGACTCCAGGAGTCAGGGGCCAGGAAGAAAGGTTTTTAGGGTTTGTCTCAGAGCACATCCAGAAGTGAAGTGATGTTAGGTCAAACAGATTTGTGACTCTTACAGAGCATATTTCCAGTTCTAAGTACAGGTTGGAGGACAGGAGTGAGGAAAATAACCTGTTAGCTCTGGGGAATGATGCCTTTCTCCAATCTCTGAGCAGTATCTAGGGAACATGCAGCTCCCCTTGTGACTTCCTATCCAAGGGGCTGGGAGGGCCATTAAGCTTTCTGCAGTTATTCAGTTGTTGCTTTCCCTGTCTATTTGGAAATTTTGATGAAGCCAGTTTACTGTTGTGGGGTTTGGGATGTGGGCACTGATCCATAGGGCACGGAGCTGAGGCTGTGTGTGAGTGTGCACACATCCTTTTTCCTGCCTTTCCCCAGAGCAGGAGCTGAGAGCCTGCAGTTTCTGGTGGAATCTGCCACACTTTATCTGGCCTTGCCTTGCATTTTTGGAAGGCAGTGCTCTGGCATGGAGCAGGCCTCTGGAGACACTTCCCCCATCCCTGCTGCACCATGAGGGGGTGAAATCTCAGGAATGGCGGGTGCTTCATTATGCAGCACTGCTGTAATAGCTCAGTGTGTGTGGGCAGCTGGCTGCGTGGGCAGAGGGAAAGCCAGCAGGACCTGAGGAATCCCACAGCATTTGCTGGCTCTGCTTAACACCCCTGCAACACTAAAAATGAATAACAAGCACCAGGCTCAGGAGAGAGGGGAGTAGAGTTGTCTGCTGCACATCTGGGTAAAAGCTCCATGCTGCACTACATGGGCTACGTCTGCAGGTGTTCAGTAGCAGAGATGCTGTATTGCTATCAGGATTTTGTGGAGAACAAATTGAATCCTGGGAAAAACTGATGAAAGGCTGCTGTTAGTGAAAGAATATTTGAGTTATAGTCTAGGCAGTGGAGGAGGGCTGTCACAGCTGGACTGTTTTATCCTTCATCCTCTGATGGCTTTGCATGTACCATCTCAACTGAAACTTGGCATCCATGCCACTGTGTGCATTTTTCTGGCCATATTCAGCTCTCAGCTCCTCTGGAGTGGATCCAAAGTCAGTGCAGTGACTTTGGAGTCACACAGGTGCAACTGAGCTCATCCTTGTGTTGTGAACACCATATTGCCCCTTGCCAAATACCAAAGTGTGCAGGTGGATGTGCATTTTATGAATCTCTGTTGCTTAGTTTGACTTGTGTCCCAACCATATCACCTTTGCACTTAGCAGGGAACTTTACATGTACTCTTCAATGGTGAACCAGGAGGTCTGTGTGATAATAAAGAAGGTGTATTTTTGCATTTCCCTGGAGAAGGCCTGGAGCTTTCAGTATCAGATTTTGCACCTCTCCTATTTACAAATTTAATGGGCTGACTGTTCTTGCAGCCCTCTCCCCAGGGATGCCACACTGCCCAGGATATTTTCTTTTGACATTACAGAGTAAGCAGAACTATTTCAAGCCCATCTAGTTTTTACATGCCCATGAGGCCCCTGTAATGAGCAGGCCATTCTGCTGAATGCTGATCCCCTTATAGCTAGACATATGTTGCTCACCCACATACTTCACCACCTGACAATGTCACAGTCTGTGCCTGTGCATATCATGCATTCATGTGCTCTGAAATCTCATCCTATTCTTTCCTCAACCCAGGAAACTGCCTGAGCAAACTCATTCCTTGAGCCTTGACAAAGAATCCTGAATTTGGATTAATGAGGGAAGCATGACATCATTTCATGAAGCCACCCTCTCACCTCTCTGCACTCACCAGCTCAGAGAACCAAAGAAATGTGGCAATCTTCCTGCCACTGCAGTGATTCACCTCAGCACAGTGCATCATGATAGAGACCCTTCAGTGGGGCAGACTGAAATACAGGAAGAAAACTTCCTGCACAGTACAAACGTGCCTTTTGTCCATCTCTGCATTGTGAGACAGGCATCACATAGGGTCACACCCACTCTCAGGATACACAGGGTCTTATAAACCAGGACAGAAAGATGGGGACAGATGTTTTATCAGGGCCTCTGGCAATAGAACCAGGGGTAATGGTGTTAAACTGAAGGAGAGATGGCTTCAAGTAGATGTAAGGAAGAAGATTTTTACAGTGAAGGTGGTGAAACACTGGCACAGGTTGTGCAGAGAGGTGATGGATGCCTCATCCCTGGAGATAAACAAGATCAGGTTGGAGGGATCTCTGAGCAACCTTATCTAGTTGAAAATGTCCCCACTCACTGCAGGAGGGTTGGAGTAGATGGCCTTTAAAGGTCATTCCCAACCCAAATCCCTCTGCTTCTGTAAGAGCTGTGTGTGCAGGCACAGACACTGGCACATGAAGAAGCACAAAATCACTCCCACAGCCAGGCAATCAGGCCCACTCAGCACCAGAGCCGTTCTCAAAGAGATGCTCACAGCCACAGAGGGAGAAAAGCCCTCTGTCTGGGAGCTGCACACTGCTCCCTCCCTTCTGACAAAGCATTCTCTGAGTGCCTTCTCTCACACACAAAGATTTCTGCCTGAGGGTATGAATCAATAGAGAAGGGAAGAAAAACATAGCTAAGGGTAGGGGAAGTGGAAGAAGAGATAAGCAAATCTGAGTATGGGATTTCTGTTCAGGCAGCCAACATCGAGCTCAGGTGAGGAAGGTAAAAAAGTATCGCTCAACAATGAACGGTGAAAATGTATGAAAAACAAAATTATTTTTTAACAGGGAAAGTGTCCACTTTTGGTCATCCCCCTTGGAGTCTTGAGCCTCGTTTGCCCATAGACCATGGCAGCAATGTCTCCTAAGTTTCTTCCCAGAGGAAAGAGCCTTTGACTGTGGAGCAGGTTGATGGCAGAAGAGTCACTAATGAGGCGTGGTAAAATGCAGCAGAATCCTTTGTGGCAGTGGGATGCCACTTGTGATTACCAGGTGCCAGCAGGTGCTGCAAGTGACACAGCAGGTCCTATGACATCTTTTTGTCCCCAGCAGCAGCTAGGAGGGTAGAAGTTACTTTAGGAAGTTACTTTTCCTCACCCCAACCAGTCCCACTCCTGACACACATGTGAACTCATGGGAGCCCAGGCACACACCAAGGGCTGCATTGATGCAAGCCATGGGCTGAGCCACAGGCAGCAATGCCTCCAAGAGATGATGAAAACTCACCATGTGCAGGTTATTTATTGGTACTTGGGGCACTATTTGTTGGGTTGTGGTTGTTTTTTTTTAAAGAGTTGAGCAGCTATTAGTTGTTATAAAGTTGTTTATTGTAAAGGTGCACCAGTCTTGAAAGGCAAAGAGTTATAAGCATTAAAGTCTATGCTAAAGTTTTTGGCAAAGAGTTTTAAATAGGTAAAGTCTCAATTAGAAGTGGAAGCTGCTCTCGAAGGTCCTGACAGGGCCAGTGCTGCTGCAGCAGCTCTTTTTTTTGAGTGATGGTGATGGCAGTGAGAAGAAAAGTGAGAGAGCAGGAACAAAAGCAAAAGGCAAAAAACGAAGCTTTCCTCAAAGCATAGATTTTTATATATAAATAACTTAACAAGCTAAAGACATGAACTTGAAC